>CAUOFW020010557.1:87500-256916 GCA_963454935.2 Ilex paraguariensis | reverse complement strand
AAAATAAAATTTTACTTAAATAATTATTAATTTATATGGATAATAAGTGAATAGTCATCTGTTTAAATAGATAGGAATTATTAATTTGTGTAGGATCTATTTTTTATATTTGTCTACACATTATTAGATATTTTTTTCCTTTTTCACAACATATTTCATGTAATTAGAGTCAAAGAATACATTTTTTTTTTAGATATTTGTTTTAAGATATTATAGGTTTTATGCTTAATTCATAAAACTTCACCCTCTATTCTCTCTCTTTTTTTGTGGTTTTTTAGTAAAAAAATCATTTTTATTTGTTATGATTATTTATAACAACGAATGGTTAGTCAAATGCAAAAGAGATTACATACTATTATGAATCTTATAACGGTTAAGGGTGTTTGAATCATTTCGATTATTTTTTTTTTGACATGTGAAAAATGAATTATTTATGTTGAAACTGAAATATTTATAAGAGATAATTTTTTATAATTTGATTTTAAAAAAAATATAGAATAACATAGATTGAATTACCATTCAAATGCGCCAGAGAATGTAACTAATTTATAACTACATGTTTCCATCTGTTCTGTCTCTCTCTCCTCTCTCTCTCTCTCTCTCTCTCTCCACTGCGTAAGCGTCCATCTATAAAACTAGCTTTTGCCACCAATCACCAATATTTCAACTTTTTCTCTCTCTCCCCTCTTCCTCTCGAGGTTTCTCTATATCCATTTATTTACATTACAGACAATTTAAGTTCTCAATTTCCTCTCCAAAACCCATCAAAATCCTTGAGACTGGGTACCATTCATCATGGGTTCTTCATTTTCTTTCTTCACCGACACAGCTCCTGTGTCTTCCTATCCCAGCCTTGGGGATTTGCCGGAGAGCTGTGTGGCGTCAGTTCTTGTATACTTAGACCCACCTGAGATCTGCAGACTCGCTATTCTAAACAGGGCCTTTCGAGGTGCTTCATCAGCAGATTTTGTTTGGGAATCAAAATTGCCTTTGAATTATGGGTCTGTAATTAAAAGAGTGTTTGATGATTTTCCTGAGAAATTGTGTAAAAGAGATATTTATGCCAGGCTTTGTCGACCAAATTCTATTGATGGAGGCACAAAGGTGTGATTTTTATTCTAAATTCCTCTTTTCCCTGTTATATATTGGTACTTTTCTCGGTCTCTTGGTATTGTTTTGTGTTTTTGAACAAACAGAAGCAAGCCAAAACTGTTTTGGAGGAAGACCCAAACAAAGAGGCGTTTGGGTTAATTTTGGATGCAGGGGTTTTGGGGAAAAAAAATCTAGATATGTTCTTTGTTGGAATGACAAAAGGAAAAAAAAAAAAAGAAAACTCTTATGACTTGTCATTGATGATGTTTTGTTGTGTAAATTGAGAACTAGCTGTAAAGAATGATGCCAAACCGGCTCTTAGATTTTTGAGAGATTTTTCAACCCCATTGTTAAATAGGAAGAAGAATAAATGACTTTATGATCTGTAATTGATAATTTTTTTTGATGGGTTTGTTGATGGGCTATTTGCAGAAAGTTTGGTTGGATAAGACTACCGGAGTAATTTGTTTATCAATTTCGTCAAATGGGTTGGCAATAACAGGGATTGATGATAGGAGATATTGGAGACGAATTACAACTGAGGAATCGAGGTGAGTAACTGCAAACGTTGTTTTGTTTATGTTTTGGATTTAATGAAACCAAGAGTTGTATTTCTTTTATGGACGAAGTTTAGATTGGCCGATCAAATTCAACTGTTCAGGGCATTTCTTGGTTACAATCCTCCTAAAGGATGTCATTTGTTTACATTCTGTCTTTTCCTGTGTAGTATATGATTCTTTGTATGCGATGCTGCAATTAACTATCCCAACCAACCAAACCAAGCTTTATATCCTAATTGTTTGGGGTTGTGACGGGAATCGTGTAGGAATTGAATAGATATTATAGATTAATTATGATAGTTATTTAGATACTCTTAATATTTAACTTTTAAGTAATTTTTTTTAACTTTTAAGCGTTTAGTTGTCATTTTGATTATTTATTTATTTTAGGGTTTGTGATCTCCTTATATATATAGGATTTATGAATTCTTTATATATATAGGGGATACATATTTGTTGAGGGACTAGACTTTGATTATTGATTATTGATATTGAATGTTCTTTTTAAAATTCTCTCTCTATTCTCATCCCTTTCTTCTTCTTTTTTTTCATCTCTTTTTTCTTCCATTTTCATCCCTAATTCTTCCCTAATACGATCTACATCAATTTGGTATCAGAGCCTAACTTCGATTTGAAAAAAAAAAAACGAAGTTACTATTTATCGCACTGTTCACTCAAAAAACTGTTCATCTGAAAACACTGTTCATCAGTGAAAGAAAAAAAATTGTCCCAGGTTTAGAAAATTACAGAAAAATCTTAGTTGTTCCAAAAATTACAGAAATATCCCAGAAAGTTACAGAACTACCACCAGAAGTTTTAAAAATTGTAGAATTTTCCCTCATATGTTTCAAAAATTGTAGAATCATCCCCAAAAGTTTCAAAATTTTTTCTTGATTATGGCATGCATACTCCCATGAAATTTGAGACTAATATTTTTATTCATTGAAAAATTAGAGAATTTGCAAAGGATCCAAAACAAATTTTCTTCTATTTAAGTTTTCTCATTTCTCATAATTATTAATTGCATTCTTGAACTCATTCTTATGTTATTCTCATCTTTTAAAGTCAATCATGAGTTCATATGATCATTATAATGCCTATTCATATACTTATCCAACATCAAGAATGTCTCAAGTTCATTGTTCTCCACAATGTCATCACTATATCTATTCCACTCTTAGAGCTTCTCGGAGGCATCATAAAGTCCATAATAAGTTTAAATTTTATTATGAAGATTATCTAGAATACTACTCTAGGACACTTTGGTCACATAACAGTTACCAACATCATGCTTCCCAAAGTCGTCATCAAGGTCAATCTGGATCAATTTTCAATGTTATTAGTGATCATTCAAAAGCCCAAATTGCCCTAAGAAAAAAGGTTGAGATCTTTGAAATTGAAGTTATCAACACTAAACATTCACTCGGCCAATTACATGAAGAATGTAGAGGGGTGAAAAATCAATTATCTGAATTAACAAGTCAACTTTCTCACTTGAATAAAATTCTTGCAAGTCAGCAAATGGAAGAAAATAAGGATAAATCTTCAGTTTCACCTAATGTCGGACACCCGTATAATGATAGTTATATTTCTGTTCCATTGGACCCTCATGTTTTACATCTTTCAAAACATACTTTCAATCGTTTGAGCATTGATACAAGTGATGAGATTATTTTTTATCCTATCATGTTTTCTATCTCATCGGTGCCAAAAGTTGAATCACCACTAAGTATTGAACTTGAGAAAAAATTCATTCAGTTAGTTCCTGTGCAAGATGTTGAGCATATTGAACTATCTATTTTACAATCTGTTGGTAATTATTCTATCTCTACTATTCCGAATCATGATGGCATTGTTGTGGATTCTTCTTCATTTGAGATTATTGATTTTGTTTCGGCTTCTTCTCCACCTGAAATTGTTGACATTGTTTTAGATTCTGTCCCACTTGAGATTGTTAACTTTGATTTTTTGCCTATTGTCAAGTGTTCAATTGAGTCTGTACTTTCTTATTTTTACCACCAAGGTGTTATAATCACTCCTTTGTCATTGATGTCTTGTCCCGTTGAATGCCAGTTGTTTAAATCTAATGGAAATTATTTTGTTATTCTTGAGTTTAGATCAAATGTTTATTTGCTTAATTTTTCATTGAATGTTAGTATTAGTCTAGATTTTTATTTGGAAGACATGCTACTTAATCGAGGTACTCCAGAGTTTCCTATTTTGTTATCAAGTGTTTCTACAAGTGGAATTGCTTCTTCCTCAGCATTAGCTCCAGCTCTTATCTTTCCACTTCCCTCGCGTATTTCAGGGCAAATAGATGATGTGTTATGTGATCAGAATTACATTGCTACAGATGGAGATTCTTGCATTTATTCTGATCGATGGAAAGATATTAATGGTTCTTTCATTCTAGATGAGACATTATGTCATATTCATTCTCTTTTCTTGGGTACTTCTACTTTGAAAACTCTCCAGAGGAGAGTTTTTTTCAACCGAAAGAGAATGATGAGGATCGTGTAAGAATTGGATAGATTAATTATGATAGTTATTTAGATACTTTTAATAATTATCGTTTAAGTAATTTCTTTTAACTTTTAAGAGTTTAGTTGTCAATTACATTCTTGAACTTGTTTTGGCGTCATTCCCTTGTTCCAAGAGTCACTCATGAGTTTCTCTAATACGCATGTTTCAAGAATCTCTTCTCAATGTTATCATCATAGGAAGTCAAAGAATGTTTACATGGAGTCAACCCATATGACCAAACAAATCAAAGATCCTTCTACATTTTGTGGTACTCCGGATCTCAATCAATTCTTGGATTGGTTAGTAAATTTAGAAGAATATTTTGATTGGCATGGTATGTCGGATTCCCATTGCGTCTGTTTTGCTCAATTGATGTTGGAGGGTTCCGCTAAGAAGTATTGGCAAACAATCCAAAGAAGCCTAGACCCTTTAGGAGAATCATGTATCACTTGGATTAAAATGAGATATAAATTGAAAGAGAAGTATTTGTCTACTTCCTATATGGATCAAGTTTATGACCAATGGTTCAATCTTAGACAACATTCTTGTAGTGTCTCTGATTACTTTGCCCAGTTTGATTATCTCATGTACTTGTGTAACATTATTGAAGAACCTCGGACAATTGATCAGTTTATTTTTGGGTTGAGACAAAAAATTAGTAGGGAGGTTAAACAATACACTTTTAATACGTTAGTTACAGCCTATCAATATGCTATAAAGGTTGAGAGATTTCATAAGAAATCCAACTATACCTTGATGAGTTCTCAATCACAGCCTGCTGATAGGACATCTTCCAATTTTAATTCCATCACATATGAGTATCATGATTACTTAAACGATGTCCATGTTGTTTCTGCATGCTTTCCTAATTCGAATGTGGCAAAGGATTTAGATATTTTAGTGTCAAATAAAGAGAAAAATGTTACTCATATAGACTTCCAACTCCCTCATTTAGTTTTGTCATTTTAGAGTCTTCTTCATTTGCACCCACAAGAGTCCATTTCGAAAGAAAGTGTGTGTGAGTCTTTGTTTGTGTCAATTCTTGAACCATCATTGATCTTGAAAATTGTGAAAAAGTCTGTTGAGTCTACACCTATACAAGATATTAAACTAATCGAGTCATTTATTACAAAATCTAATAGTGACTATTCTATGTCTACTTGTCCAAGTCATCATAACTTTGTTACAGATTCTTCCTAATCCGAGATTGTTGACATTGTTCTGGATTTTGCCTCACTTGAGAGTGTTAACTTTGATTCTTTGCCTACTGTCAAGTGTTCAATTGAGTCTGTACTTTCTTATTTTCAGCACTAGGGTGTTGTAGTTACTCCTTTGTTCAAATCTAATGGGAATTATTTTGCTATTCTTGAGTTTGGATCTAATGCTTATTTGCTTAATTTTTCATTGAATGTTAGTATTAATCTAGATTTTTATTGGAAGGACATGCTGCTTAATCTAGGTACTCCAAAGCCTCCTATTTTATTCGCAGGTGCTCATACAGATGGAGATTCTTGCATTTATCCTGGTCGATGGAAAGAAGTCGATAGTTCTTTCATTCTAAATGAGGCATTATGTCATCTTCATCCTGTTTCTTGGGGTACTTCTACTTTGAAGACTCTCTGGAGGAGAGTTTTTTTCAACCGAAGGAGAATGATGGGGATCGTGTAAGAATTGGATAGATATTATAGATTAATTATGATAGTTATTTTGATACTTTTAATATTTAGCTTTTAAGTAATTTTTTTAACTTTTAAGGGTTTAGTTGTCATTTTGATTATTTATTTATTTTAGAGTTTGTGATTTCCTTATATATATAGGATTTGTGAATTCCTTATATATATAAGAGATACATATTTGTTGAGGGACTAGACTTTGATTATTGATTATTGATTATTGATATTGAATGTTCTTAAAATTCTCTCTCTATTCTCATCCCCTTCATATTCTTTTCTCATCCCTTTCTTCTTCCATTCTCATCCCTAATTCTTCCCTAATACGATCTACATCAGGTTGGTTATATAAATCTGTCCCCAAATGGTAGCTTTTGTACATATCTTGTTATGTTGTAGGTTTAAATTAACATGCCCTGCATGTGGTTTTGTGGTTGAAGCCTGTGATTGAGCCTTAGGAGGTAAAATCTTGATTACTGCAATTGGGTTTGAACTAATTTCTTCTGGGCCGAAAGGGAATAAATTAATTTTCATCAAAACTTTCTATCCGTTATGCAAATCTGGATTCAAATATCATCTCCAAGTAACAGAGGCCCTTGTGTTTTGTTTTTTGGGAAGTAGTGTTGGATGATTTTCTTGTTGTTGGAGCTGGATTTCAACTATGTATGCATAAGACTACCTGAATTTGTTGTCAGAATGAGATTCTGACTTTGGATGCAATTCTAGGCTACTAAAAGCGGGGTGAAGAAACGACGTTCTTTAGATTGTAGAAGTGGATTGTTTGAAAATCAGAAAAAAAAATATATAAATGGAGCTGATCTTGTTGAAGGACTTCAGTCTTGAGGCATGTTCTTCTTTTGACAATGGTGGGCAAATATAATTTTAAGTACTGCATAGGTCATTTCTTATTGTCTGTTGTGAAAGAGTGTGTTAATCATCGTCTTCACAGTTATTATGGTTCTTGTTTTGGCAGTCTATTGTAGTTTTTTTGGAAGAGTTATTGTTATGTTTGCCATTGCTGTTGTTGTTACCATATGTGTGTCCAGGTTGTGAGAGGATGGTCTGTGGTGTTGTTGGTGTTGCCTTTGTTCTGAGTTTTAGTTGGCACAACATTAGCATCGCCTCATTAATGTTTTCACTGCGTGACAGACTCGTTAAACAAATTAGAAATTTCTTCTCTTGCATCTAGATTCTGCTCAGTTGCATATCTCCAGCAAATCTGGTGGTTTGAAGTTGATGGAGAGGTCGAGTTCCCATTTCCATCAGGGACCTATAGTCTATTCTTCAGGCTGCAGTTAGGACGGGCCGGCAAGAGATTTGGTCGTCGAGTCTGCAACTCCGAGCATGTCCATGGTTGGGATAAAAAGCCCGTTCAATTCCAGCTTTCAACTTCGGATGGTCAGAAGGCAATATCCCAGTGTTCTTTGAATGATCCTGGAAAATGGATTCATCACCATGTGGGAGTTTTTGTTGTTGAAAATCCCCTGCAACAACAAAAATCAAATTTTTCAATGACCCAGATTGATTGCACACATACTAAAGGTGGTCTCTGTGTGGACTCTGTACTAGTGTACCCAAGTGAGTTTAGAGAAAGGTTGAAGCTTTTTTAGTAGCAATTACCGGTAGGAGACATCTTCAATGAGTCTAAAACTACGTAGTAGGGCAACTGTACTCAAGTAAGGCAGTGAGATATATTTTTGTTCCCACTGGTTCACTCGTTATTATAGAGCTGGTCATTTTCCTCTGGGCAGAAATAGGTTTGATGTTCAATGAAAATTCTTGCGGAGATGGAGAAAATGAACTTGTGTGGTATGTGATCACTGATAAAATTTAATTACTGATGAAAATCAAATTAGCAAGTATTCCCTACTATAGATTCTGTCAACTGTAGAGTGTAGACAAAACTTCTTGACAATCCTATGAAAAGATAAACCAAAACTGATTTACGCCTTCCAGTTGTAGTCTATGTCCTTCCTGTTACCATTTCAAACCTCCATTCTTAGAAAAACCTTGAGCCAAAATCCTGTGCTTGGGGCATATGAAACCCCGGAAGATCTGGTTCTCTCCTGATTGAAATGCTGCTACCACATACTCTGGAAGAATTTCTGTTAGCGGCAGCCTGAAGGTTTTCAGTACTTTCCACAACACAACCCAACACATTTGCCTGGGCAGCAGTGGCAGCAACTATGCTAATGCCAAAACCGAGCCCAATGCCAGACATACCTGTATACCTGGCTTTAGCAGTCAAACCATCAACAACATTGTCATTAACCTTGCTAAGGACATCTGCAGTAACATTGCCATTTGCATCCTGCACTGCTTTTGCCCTGCCGTTAGCCACCATTTCCTGCAGTAAATTCTCGGCCATACTCTGCTGTAAGTATTTGCTGCCCTGAGAAGACTGGGAACTTGAGAAACCATCAATCTGCGAGTTTTGGAACAGTCCACCACTCGAGGATTGAGCACCTAGAATTGACGAAGTGACTGCACTCTGGCTGGAACAAGACATCAAACAGGGCTGGTCCTGCTTAGTAGAGTCCTGCCTCCGTAATTGCTGGAAATAATTGGTCAGCGCCGATGCCGTGTCTCCTGAGCCAGATAAAACTCCATCACAAGTTACAGGAGACATACTGTTTATGTTGCTGATAGGACCAGGACGCATTGCCGTCAACTTATTCTTGTCAGTCAGCAAGACTTGAGCAGTCCCTTGCTGCTCCATTTCTGGTGTTTCCTTCGTCCGAATATTGGGAGTGGTGCATTCTCGAGGATAATTTTTCAAGCTCTCTACAAGTAAGAGTTGGTATCAGATTGTAATTTCACAGATGACTGGGGCCACTACTTTTAGTTTTAACAGTGATCCGGATGACGGCAAAAGGATAGTAATTAAAGGATCCCAACAAATGCTTCAAACTGGCTTAAATATTTTATCAAGAGGATGCCAATGCTAATAAAATGTGCTTCCATTAAGCAACACAGATAACCGAAGGAAATTTTGGAAAAAAATTAGAGCCTGATGGCTACTTGGAAGCCCTAAATTGCAAGCCATCTTAAATAACAATTGAACCTAAGAGATCATATAAAACAAATAGCTATACATTCCTTTTTCCAATAGCATACCGATTGGTCCCATTTTTCTGGCACAGCTGAAAGTCATCAAATCTTTCGTGCTGTTTACAACTTCAGCAATCTGTTTCACAATACAATTGAGAAATATAAACTTGTGTAAATGAAATATTACAGATATGACATTTCAGATTATTATTTCCCTCTTAATAAAGATATATCGAAAATGTACCTGCAAACACCTGACATATCTTTTGGAAAATCCCAAGTCATTCACCATCGGTAACTCCAAGTTCCTTGCAAGCTGATGCCCAGCTGTTAGGAGCCTACACCCAGAGGAACAATCAAGAACTGGTCAGTGTCTTTTTCCAAGTATCTCGCCACAGTTTGGTCCAGTCCTCCCAAGAATTGTTCTTCGGGTTCAAGTGGAGATAGGAGGTTAAACTAGGAGCCCTTAGCCTGGTGGAACACATGGTTTTGGGTGGGAGTTCTGCTAAAATGTGGTTGTTTTGTGCAGCACAAAACAGCAAAACCATAAAGAGTTTGAGGTTGGGATGCTCCTGGACCCAGCAGTTGCAAACCACAGCACTGGTATTTTTGTAATTCTACATTATTTCTAGTTCTGAGTATGTTGTTCATAACTGATTTCATTTTCTTAGGTACTGAGCATTCGCAACATTTAGGGTTAGGTTTCAAAATATACCTCCTGGTAAAAAAAGTTTTGAAATATCAAGTGAATGGGTCATTGACTACAATTAGGTATTCAATGAGAGAAAGTAAAGAATTTTCAATCAGGATGGGATTACACCAAGGATCGGCCCTAAGTCCATACAGATTCATCCTAATTATGGATGAACTCACTAGGCACATCCAAGATGATGTCCCATGATGTATGCAATTTGTAGATGATATTGTATTAGTAGAAGAAACTCGAAGAGAGATTAACAATAAGCTAAAATTTAGAGAGACAAACTCGAGTCGAAAGGATTTAAAATAAATAGTAGAAAGATTGAATATATGCAATGAAATTTTAGTAATAGAAGAAGTAGACATAGTAAAAAAGTTAAGATTGAAAATCAAAAAATACCAACGAGTAAACGATTTAAATATCTAGGATCGATCATTAAAAATGATGAAAAAATAGAGATGATGTAACTCATAGAATCAACATCGATTGGCTTAAGGGAAGGAAAACATCTGGTATATTATGTAATAGAAGGATACTAATAAAATTGAATGGTAAATTTTACCGAACAGCTATAAGGACAGTAAAGTTGTATAGGATGAAATATTGGGCAACTTGGAAACAACATAGTGACATAAGTGTAGCGGAAATGAAAATGTTAAGGTAGATGTGTAGAAAAACTAGAAAGGATAGAATACGAAATGATCATATTAGAGAAATTGTAGGAGTAGCTTTAATTGAAGATAAGTTAAGAGAAAATAGATTAAGATGGTTTGGTCATATTCAACGTAAGCTAATAGAGGCACCGGTTCGAAAAAGTGATAGAATTTCTCTTAATGGTACTAGAAGTAAGGGTAGACCTAAATTAACATTGAATGAAATAATATGAAAAAATACGAAAATATTTAACTTAAATAAGTATATAGCGCATGATTGAAATGAATGGCAAAGAAGAACTCATACAGTCGACCCCAAATGATTGGGACATAAGACTTGATTTAGTTTGGTTTGGTTTAAGTGAATGGGTCATTGAGTCTGCTTTTGGACTAGCCGCCTTTGGAGCCAACGGAAGCTAAGGAAGTAAAATTTCACAAATTTGTTGATGGAGCTACTCATTCAGAAATGTTTGCAAGCATTTGGAAGTACCATGCAAATAAAATCATGCTTGAATTACAATCTTCGGTGGGAAGTTTTCCTCTTTAGATGAGAAAAGTAAACATTTAATTACTTGACTTACAAATTGCCATTTGATTGTAAATCCTCTTGCAAAATCCCATCCGATCCACTGTTGTTAGTGGTACTTTGATACTTGCATGCAGCCTGAACCAACCGGTTCACCTGCAAATAAGAATAATTTGTTTTTTTTTCCCAAGAACTAAGAACAACTTCGACCTGTGATATTAGATCATGCAGCTCTGCATCCACACAGTGTAGCATACTTAACTAAACTAACCAGAAGATGGATGGGGCCATAAAATTCTAGATGACAGTGACACCTTCTTGCGGAAATGATTTGAACCTATAATATCATCCCTAACAATATCTGGTGTATTCTATGGTTCCCCATATGATCCCCACATCCAAAAACAATGGCCACCAAATGAATCCCCATCTTTACTTTTTAGTTTGTTACTGAACGTGCACAAGAAATTAAGTACTTTCACTTCTACGAAGAAAATTATTCTGCAGTCATTTAGATAATAGATACTTAAATGTTGTTCAGCATACCCAAAAAGAAAATCGGCATGACTAATAAGAGTAAATTTACTAACACACATATATTGTTATAGTATCATATTTTCGCCAGTAGTTATGAAACACTCAGCTGTCCACAGAGCAAAGATCAAAATTGAGGGTCTATATCAATTTAAGGTGATTCAAAAAATAAAAGTATCAAGAAGCAACAAAGAATCATGATAATTAGAGACAGGATCCCACAAAACCTGAAAACGTAAATATGTTTCATGAACTGTGTAACTTCATGGCATAAATTGAGAAAGAAAGCTTCGTGGATGACAAGCTACAATATGTCAGTACCACCACTGCATAAACCGAAATTGCCCACATAACCCAACAAAAAGGAGAAAAGAAACCGAAGCAGGGAAACGGAGTTAAGGTGTTTTGCACATGGCTAGTGACAAATTTCACACCTGTGGTGCGACAAATCTACGAAGCAAAAGTTCTTCATGGCGCCGCGCACAAAACTCCCATGACAGTATCTGAAGAGTCATAAAAAAAAGATGGATTGAATTAATAACATGCTCAGATCGAGATCAGGGACAAAATCACACCTATCGGCTGAATATGTATTGGGAATTCTACTTACCTTCAAGTCGTGTCTGAAAGTTATACGAAGCCTGCCCTCATGAACTATACGAAATTGTTCGTAAACACACTCTTGAACTGCTTTTTCATATTCCAACATCATTAATCCAGAAGAAAATCTATGCTCTTGTGGAAAATCAAGGAATAGATGCTCATTGAGAACCCCACTCTCATATTGAATTTTACTAAGCCTAGGGAGTATTTCAAAAATTGACTCTGTCAAAGAACACAAAAAAAGTAAAGATTCAGAAATCAGATGATAACAACGATAGCGCAAACTCGAATTCACTATTCAGTAATATAAGTGCGCAGACGTAATGTAGAAATAAAAACAGTATGGCCCAGCTCTTGAAGGGTGAGATATCTAAACAAAGAGAACAGGCGAAGAAGAACACTAATATACTTGACGCATGAGATGTAAGTTTCAAAAAGTGCTCCATTCTTTATGGGATGGAGCAATTTCCAGAAATACAGTCAAGAATACCTTCTTTGAGGTTACAGTTGTTTCTCTAGGTACACAATCTTTCCTGGAAAATTATTGCATCAACAAAATGCAGACTTATTCCTAGGTCACTGTCCTATGATTTGCATCTAGCCAGCTATATAAATGATGTGAGTTCTCCATTGAATATTCTTCAATCCTTGTGCAACCTTATGTAATAAATCATGACATATGACATATCAGGGCCATACAAGTCATTTACAGCCTCTGGGTGACGTCGGAATTGGACAGACAAAATTGGGGCAACTAAGAAGCATGCACCAAGGTTCAAATTGCATCATTTATTGATTAAACAACCAGAAAAGGGTCACTGACCCCTTAATGGAAAAACAGTAACATTATCTATACTAAGATTTAATAAAGGTGAAGATAACTGAAAGTTGGAAAAGAGAAAACGTTAATATCAGAAGATTTGGGAAAGCTAGAAATCAGTTCTTAATGTCAACAAGAAGTGAATCCTTGTGCTAAATGAGAAAGCAAAACAAAATGTATAGATCAATTGCTACCTAAAATAAACTTCTTATTTGCTTACCAAATCCCTTCCCTGATTTAGAACCACAAATGTCACACTGCCACCCCTCCTGAGATAAACCAAAGAAGAAACTAAAAAATTTCAGTTTGCAGTAAGGCATTGCCTACATATGATCCAATAAGGAAGAAACGAATATAAAGAACAAATCATGTCATCCGAAATATAGATCCGCCTAAGGCAAAGCACGACCAGAAAAATATAGGAGTGGCCTCGAAAGATGAAAATGAAGAAAAATTGGAGGGATATGATGTGACTGAACATATGCATGATCAACAATTAGCTTCTAACTCTGGACAATATAAAATCTTACCGTTGTTGCCTGAGAGAATACACCAAGGGCATGTTGTGCAATATTTTCATATGAGGATAAACACCACCTTTTCTTAGCACTAGGAGCATAGTACTCTGCTACAAATTTCCTCCAATAGGCAATACTATTGTCCTATAAAGCAGCAAGAAACAAGGATTAGACCGCAATAAGATGCACATGTTTTCTCCAGTCACAGAACCAAAAAACTATAATAGAAAATGTCATTAAAAGATGATAAAATGGCATGGCATCTAAAGTGCCCAACATATATGATCTAATTTAATGAAATGTCTCAAATGTGAAAAGAGGATAGAAATACAGTGCAACCCTACTATTTCTATTTAACCAACTAACATGTGGCCGATGTCGCAGATGATACAGGTACTGCATCAATCGTCGAAAACAAATACCATCACCAATGGAGTGCATAGCAGAAACTTGACAAGAGGATTGCTGTTCTAATTGATTGCTCGTCTGTTGTGGCTGTTGTTCATGAATCTGCAACTGCGGAATGGAGTGTAAAATTTGTTGCTGCAGCTGATTTCGTAGTCTGTGCTGCTGGATCAATGCCCTTAGCTGTGGATTATGAACTTGCAACTGCATGGGACCCTGCTTCCGAAGTAGTTGCTGAAAGATCTGCTGGTGCAGAACATCATCTTGGTTGATGTCTTGTTTGGCCTTTTTGTGCATTTGGGTTGAAGTATCAGGCTCCTGTTCTATGCCAGAATGAACCGAAACATGATGCATTTCTGATATTGTCTGGGATGTAGATTTATAATCCATCTGCTGTTGTGGTCGCTGCCTTCTATGCCCTTGTCCACAGCTTTGATTTAGGTGGGAGATTTGCTGTGCTACAGAGAAACCATCCATAGCGGAAGTTCCTAAATTATGGGATGAGAATGACACGGGTGATGAGGGAAAGTTCAGGTAAGAATGACACGGGTGATGAGGGAAAGTTCAGGTAAGGTTAGCTGGTATTGCCACTTTTTGAGTACCACCTGGTACTGGTGAATTGGCATCCGTAATCAAAGAACTAGCGCCAACACTTGGTCCATAACTTAAAGAGTTGTTTAAAACTGTTGAGCTTTCATCATCAGTGACCAAATTTGCATTCAAATGTGCAGTGATAACTATAGAAGCCGGCTAACTCAAGTGAGTGGTAACTTTGGAGTGACTCACCAGTTTGAAGTGAGATGCTAGAACTTAAAGACTCCAAAAATTCTTCAGTCCAATGATGCAGTGCCTCTGGAGCACTGCTAACTCGCAGTTGGATTCCAAATAAGTTTCCAAAGATATCAAGTTTCCAAAGACATCCCTAGCAGAATCTAAGGAAATAAAAACAATCTCAATGGAATTACAAGAACCCTCATACAACACACCCAAAAACAGCAAAGTGAAACCAACGAGGCAACAATTATTTGCATTCTCACACAAATTTTCCCTTTCTCCTTCTGGCCAAGCAGTAAATCACCCCCTGAAAAATTTGCAAATCCCTGATAAATATCAAATATATCTCCAATTACATAAGCTACAATGCACAAATGTGAAAATCATAATGACATTCCAACAGTTGCAGAAAAGCATTATTGAGCAAAAGCCAAGTACTATAAGGGTGTATTGCCTTCAACATTTTAAAATGGGGAAATGATAATTATAGAAACAGAAGTGTCATTTTTCAATGTGTGGGTGGGGTATGAAATATGAACTCTGCCAACAAGTTCAAAGAGAATGCAATTAAATAGCTACCATCAACAATAGCAAAGCACCCATGACATCACTGTTTTGTTGCTGAGAAAATATTAAAAATCCCAAATCTTCCGTTTGGACACCAACACTATTGTTCATCATGGTTTAAGTTATCTAGAATGTCAAGTACTCACCACATTCAAGCCTTTAGTAGGCTGATCATTTAAGAAGAGGTGTGACCTCTTCAGTTGTAGAGGAGAAAAAAAACCAAAGAACCGGACTTTCTTTCACTTTGCTCACGTTTTCTTAGCAGCAACCAAACAGAGGAGAAGCAAAAGAAGATGCTTTGCGACTTTTTTATTCTCCCCATAAAACGTACCAAAGCAGTATCGAAGAAAGCGAAAAGGAAGTCAAAAGACCGTGAGAGAGAGAGAGACACTAACCCTAGAAATTGAAGAAGTTTCTGCAAGGCTCTGCGGATGTGTACGGCACCGCTATGGCTTTAGAGTAGAGAAAGCTCTAGTCCTGTGTTTTATGCAAAGTTTTATAATTCGCGGGAAGTGAGTGACAGTTTCTGGTAGTGGACACGCGTCACTTACAAGTAACGCCACGTGTTACACTCAGATTTTCTTATATCGCTCAAAATATCGTTTCGAAACAATCAAAATACTTAAAACGTTTCAATTTTCGAGAAATAGAAACGTTATTTTAAAATATTTTATTATATTTCAATACATTTACATAATTATTTCAAATATTTTGAGATATTTCAAATAATATTTTGAAAAAATAATTTTTAAAATTTTATTTTTTTAATTTTGTTTTCGAAACGAGTCAAAATATTTCCGTTTTCTAGATGATTAAAATAATACACCGAAACGAATTTTGATTCTCGCTGATGCCCAACCAAAAAAATGAAAAAAGAAAAAAAAAACTGACTAGCTGCTTCTTGTCTCTTAATTTAAACTCCCGCACAAGCTAATCAAGATTCGATTACATCATTTTAATTTCTCAATTAAAATAATAAAAAATGAGAAAATTATCAAATTTTTACAATTTTTTTTCAACTAAAACAACTCTCATTTTAATTTTTTTTTTCCCTTAATAGTTTCCAACTTACTTTTCATTCCACCTTAGTTTCCTTAGAAGTGCAGTTTAAATCAACATTTTTCAATTGTAAAGAGACATTTATAAAAGAGCAATACTATTTATTTAAATCTAATTTATCAATCTAATCAGTCATAACCGTTAGATTCACAGTAGATCTTAATATTTATATTGAGATCCACAACCAATTCAATAATATAAGAATTTTTTGAAAGTCAGTATACTTTGTATAACTTATTTAACTTTAAATACAAACTTTAAAAATATTTGGTAAAAATGTAAACTTTGGAGCAAAATTAACGAAAAATACCCTCGACCATCATCAAATCACTGTTGAAAAAATCCGATAAGGAAACTAATTAATTTGAAAACTAAAACTCTTAAATTTTAGAGTTTTCTTATATTAGAATTTTTCTCTCTCTCTTTTTATATCTCATATATATATAACTAAATTCAAAACTTAAATTTGATAAAAAAAAACTTAAATAAAATTTTAATTTCTTAATTTAAATTCTTTCTCAAATTCTTAAATTTTAAGATTTTCTTATATTAGAACTATTTCGTTCTCTCTTTAATATTTATACTTGAAAGTACAGTGAAATATAAATGGTTTTAAGAAGGATGTTGATAGTAATTGGATAAATCTATTTGAAACCGTCGGATGGATTTACAGAAATCTGTCATGTTTTATATTATATATATAATATATAATTGTGACCAAAATACAACTAAAACAAAATCAAAATTCTTTAATTTTAAATACTTTCGAAGATAAAGACTATTTTTCTCTCAATATATATTTTGTGACAAAAAAATTATGACACATATTGTGACTTAATAGCATACTGCTCGTGGATCACACTATGAGCATCATAAAATATATTACTTGTAGGTCACACTGTGAGCATCATAAATGTTGCATTAATGTCACACTGCATATAGATACCATATACAATGTTTGTACATGAATGGTCTCACAATGTGACTCACATAAAGATTTAAACATATATGGTGAATATCACAATGTGAATCCAATGTCACAATGCAACTACACATCATATGCATTATTTTTTCATGGCGTGGGCATAAAAAATGACTCCAATGTCATATTACAAAACAAACATCATATGCAATGTTTTGCATAGGGTGGATATCATATAATGTGACTTAAATGTAACATTAAATAGAGAGAAAAAATAAAAGGGAGAGAGAGAGAGAGAGAGAGAGAGAGAGAGAATAGGGAGAGGAGAGTAACAATGGAAGAGATAAAATAAAGGAGAGAGAGAGAGAGAGATATTAATAGTAAAAATTAGATACAGAGAGAGAATAGAAAATCTTTTAAAACTAATGGAATCCTTTCAAAATTTAAAGGTTAATTATCCTTTAATTTAAGAAAATACTTGGCCATTAAAACAAAATCAATAAAATAAGAAACTGAATCCTACAATTAACTGTCTAATTTATCTTCCACAGAAGATTTATATTAAAATACTTTTTCACAAATAAGTAGTTTATGGTATACATTTTCACAATTTCCCATAATATAATCCATTAACACAGTTAACACACTTCTCCAGCTTGGGCTGGTCATCAAAATGGCTGGTGGTAGAGAGCATATGTCTCAAGGGCACACCAAAACTCAGACCAATTCAAACAACAAAAATCTTAGTCTGATTGTCAGGCCAACAAAACATCCACAACAAAATTGGAGGAAAAATCTGTAGCACCTTTTCTCCCACAAGGGAAAGCCCCTGAACCTCCCATATCAAAGCACAGCCACCCCCTAGGAAGCAAGTAAGAAAGCTACTAGTTTAGTTACTCGTTGTTGCTGGGACGTCGATATGGCATAAATCTGTGGTCCTTTGCAGCATTCTTCCTTCTCTTTTTCTCGATAAAGGACTCGAGCTTTCCAGATGTCTGATAAATCACAAAAAGGTAATCACTGAGTACAGAAACTACATACCATTGTATTTGAACAGATCAAATCATACATACCTGGAGTTCGGTATATTTCTCAGTAAGCTTTTGCTTCCGGATTTCAGCTGCGAAAAAACAAAAAAGAACCATTTAGTCCATGAACAATTTGTAGTTTCACTGGTATATGAAACATCATTACAACACTTTTTAAGTGTTTCATGACCAACCCATTAAATAGTATTTAGAAACCCAAGTCAAGATAGTTTGAACACAGGAAAGGTGAATACCAAAAAAAAAATGCCTCTCAAGGAAAGCAAAATAAAGTACTGCTACGATAAATAGTCATTTTTCTATTACCATAATGTGTCTATTACCATAATGATTATCATCTGCAGTCCTATATCTATCCCTATCCCTTATTTCCCAATAATATATCCCTTTCAGGCAGTAGTTTGCTTCTGAAGTAAATGGGTCAGTTCAGGCCTCTCCAATTGCTGGCTATTTGATTGCTAGATAGCTTTTGTAAGTTGTAACCTTTGCTTACTAAAGGTATGTTCCAGAAGTATCAATGGTGCAACACACAAACATTAGAGACAAAGAGAACACTACATTTCTTCAAATAGAATGGTTTTTTCCCTTGCTTTGCAGCTTCTCTCTCTTTCTTCTTGTGCTCAGCCAGTATTGTTTTATCAGTACGCTTTGTTGATGCAGACTTCAGTTGTTGGTCCTAATACGCACCAGGAACAAAAGCAAATAGATTAAAAAGTGAATAAAATTATATACAGCAGGGGAGAAATAGAAAAATAAATTTAAAATGGTCAGATAAATGATTCAACATGGCAGCTGCTTTTTACTTGCATAAGCACTTACAATCCAACCTATGCGATCTTTCATTTCATTAATGACTTCCAAGTCCTTTGATTTCTTCATCGATTTCTTTAGTTCCTGCCAACGCCACAAAAAGGTCACTGACGATATAAATATAACCCCTGAATCGCCTATAAAAGAAATATATATAAAAGTGTTGAATTTCTATATTTCTATATTTCCTGAAGTTCCTAACATACCTCTTTCTCAGCAGGAAGATTATTCTCATAAAGAAAATTGTATCTCTTCTTGAACCTAAAAGATCCAAAATGCATATTATCAAAAATACAACACTATGCTTCCAAATACATAAAACGTGGCATGCAACGAAGGAAATAATGCCTATAAGCCCCTGAAAATACTGAGCAACAATGTAAATGACCAAAATACGACGCGATTTAAAAGGAAAAACATATGCATGAAACAGTCCACAACCCACACTGCAAAAACTTGTAAGTCATAATGGTCAAAATTTTACTGCGTCCACTTTAACATACTCAGCTAAGATCAGACACACAATACCAATTTTTAATATGGCATGAATCCTATTGTCAGGCACATAAATACAATGATTTAGAAAAGATTTATTTATTTGTGATTCAGAAACAACAGCAAAATTAGGGGCCATTGCTTATTCAATTGTATAGTCTTGGGCAGTCAAACATGTAAAATGGGTTCAGGTTCCAGAGCAGCCACTTTCTCCACCCATGTCGAAGGTTAGGTCTATCGCCAATCTACCATTTCCAACCCCTTGCATCAGCGAGATCGCACTAGGTAATGATCGTTACACATAGGTGTGTAATTAGAGAATATCAGATGGCACATAACCTGTATACGTGCAATATACAGTTGCTGATAGCAGGGGCGGAGCCAAAAATCCTTACGAGGGGCAAAATATTAACATAAAATTTTAGAATTTCAAGCATGAGAAATGTACGAAAATTTAAGATGAATTTACTCAATAAAACATAAAATCGAGAACATTTAACCTTAACAAATATAAACAAAAAGTACAAAATAATTTTTATTTTGTATAATTCAACACAATCACATTAAAGTAGAATAAGATACTCTTTCAAATCCCAAAATAATATATACTTGATTAGTTCTTCATATTATTACGAAGATTAGTTGAGATCATCTTTCGTCTTATTGAAGAATTAGTTCCTTGGAAAAGGGGAAAAAAAAGTTTTGGGCTAGAACATTATACCATTTGCATCTAATTGTGTTACAGGATTACATGCCACTAAATTACCCCCCAAAAAAAATATGAAGGCCAGTTATGCAATATTTTTTAGAAAATAGGGATAAAGTATCAAATGTAATCGTTGTCTATTGATCAATATATAAGTTAGGACTTTCACTCCCATTGTACTCAATCAGAAAAAAATCATTTATCTGGTTTAGGGATGGTGAGCCACTACTTAATGAAAAATCAATTCATTGTACAATTTTTTTGAAAAATAAGAGGGGCAATGTATCAATTTCCTTGTGTATTAGCCTTCTAGCATATACCTATATGTGTAATAATTCAAAAGTGAGGGGACTAAGGTAGCTCCGCCCCTGGCTGATAGAAGCTAACATCAAATTCAGTCACCTATGAAACCTACAGGTGTCATAAAACTGGGAAATTCCTCAAATCATATACCATAAAGCATTGAGCATTGATGGCTTAAATCTCAAATCAAATTCTCCTCCACATTCCTAAAGACACGTTGCTCTCCTTAAATTTTTTCATGAGACAGAGACACTGGATGGTTCCCCAACTCCCACTGTTCTCTGCACATCAACTTTTATTAGCATGTTGAAACATAAGTCCATCTTTTTAACTAAGCATTTTGAGAAGATATAATTGTAAGCTGGGAACAGTTGTGCACTATAATCTTAAAACCGTGTTTGTCTGCAGGCATGCAACAATCTTTATGGTACCAATCCAAAAAATCAAAAATTACACTACCTGAACAGGAGACGCACCCCAGAGGCCCAGAGGATCTAAACCAAGTTGTGCTACTAAACTCATGTACAACAAAAGGTGTATACTGGCTGATGAAAAGTTAATGTACATGTAAGCCACGACATGGAGTTTTAAATCATAAAAGTGTGGGTCCTACGTAAGCAGACCAAATAAAGCCAACAAAAAAACTTCAGAGCAGTTTAGGACTCAACATTTGATGCAATGATGCTATCACATAAATGAAGATATTATAGTCGAAATTGGTGTGTTATGGCTATTTTCTCTGCCAAATTAATTGAGAAAAGAATACAAAGTAACAAAATGACTCAAACATTGGTGTGTAGCAACTAGCTCATAATCACAGAAACTCAAAAACCAAGGTGACCATCACACTTGCATTACTAAAGATAAATCAGTAAACATCGTCCTGGACATATTAGAGTGACAGAGGGGGAGAGAGAGACTCACCCATCTACATCAAGATTGCCACATAATGATTCAAAACGAGGGTCACGCACCACCTGACATAACATTTATATTAATTTGCACAAGGATACATATAATCAATGAGCTTATATAACATACTTGTAAAAAAACTCAATAAACAAGATAAGCAGAAATTTGTAGCTGAATGTTTAAATAGCGAAACAACTAATGTGGCTTCACTGTTGCCAGGCATGACTGGAGAATTAGTTTCAAGTCATTCTGCTGCAGTGTTAAAGCTTTTATAATACACTACACTCGTAGTTGACCATGTCCTGAACTATATTATTCTTCCGGAATCTGTACCCAAGGCTGCTGCTCTTCGGACTAGAAATGCCAAAAAAAAAAAAACCCTTACTAAGATCTAATGCCAAATACCTAAAAAGATATGTCATCCAGTGCCTAAAAATACTATATCAGAATTGGGTCTAACCAACTATGGCCACCCATAATTTTCACCACCTTGAATTAACCAAGAGGTATGGGTGGATCCTTTCCAGAGATTGATTTCCTATGTCCGCCTCTTTTTGGTTATATTGTGCTATTTTTCGGAATTCTCTCTGTGTTTTGGCATCTGCTCTAGATGTCTTATTAGAAAAAATTGTAGTAGTAGCATTATCACTGTAGTAGTAGTCTATTGATGAGTATTTACGAAAAATACAACATCAGAGCAACATGGATTGACATAACTTTCAAGACTAGCAGCTTTTAATAATTCTATTGAAAGAGATGTAAACACAACTCACCTGTTTAGGAACTTGTATGACTTCTCTAAATCTACTAACCGGCTTCTTGCTACTAATCTCCATTGGCCTTCACACCCACAAACCAAAAGTGAAAATAAACACAAAAACAATAAGAACCACCAAATTTTATTTTATTTTTTTTAAAAAACGCTTCGATTGAATACCTATTCTTGTTCGCTCGGCCACCCTTTTTCTCTGAATTGGGCTTCCGATACAACATGTCTGACCCATCGGACCGTGCTTTTAGTAGCTCCTCCAATGTAACATCCGCAAGCTCACGCTCTGTGTCCTCCTCCTGTAAAAATTCGATACTAAAATTGTAGTCGTTCCATTCATATTGTATTTCTGGCTGAAATACGTAAAGGAATTAAATGTTTAATAATACACACATCTTCGGATGAAGATTTGAGTTCTTCATTGTCATCGAACTTAATTTTACTCGAACTGACGACGACAGTGCTGTCGGGCTTCTTCATTCCAATCGTTGCATTCAACTCCTCCCCTGAAAGTAGAATGGGGAAAACCTTAAAAGTAAAAAACATGTCGTGTGTATGAGTGAGAGGTCCGAATACCATAGTTTTAAACCCGGCCCGGACATCAACCCAGTAAAAGGACCGGGTGAATGGGTTCTTGGTTGAACCGGTTATATAAAAAAAAAAATTATTATTATTATTAATTATAAATATGCTAAAAAAATAAAAATAAGTATTAAAATATCAGAGTTAATCTACATGTGATACATAGAAAAAAAAACACAATCTGTTGAGAAGAACAAAGATGTGTATCAATGGCTGTTTCTCAAAATAAAAGTAGTTCATTTGATCTGAATTGTGTACAATGGCTGTTTCACAACAATAAAAAAACATGTATCTAATGTAGATCAGAAAGGAAATAAATGCAGACCAGTAGGTAAGGAAATGAATGTAGATCAGAAAGGAAAGGAAATATTCTACACCACCAATTACGCCAATTAAATCAAACAAAATAAAAATATTATCAAACATGTATCTAATTAAATGTTCAAGATTCATCAACTGCAACAAACATTCATCAACTACACCAAATTGAATGCTCAAGATTCATCAACCACATGGTACCAATCATAACATATCGACAGAAAATAAGCTAAAATTTTCCAAATTTTTCATTGAACTAAGTTAATATTCATAAAATAATTAACCAAAAACTGGCAAATCGAAGCTACAATTACCAGTTCACCACCATCTGAGCGCAAAGAGACTGAGAGAGAGGTGAGTGATGAACTACCTGTTAAGTGAAGGATAAGATATTGCCTTCCTTCGACACTTCGATTGGGAGAGAGAGAGAGAGTTGATTCGTTCGAGTTTGAGTTCGACTGACAGGGGCTACACCGTTCGAGTTCGACTAAGAGAGAGCTTGATTCATTCGAGTTCGACTGAGAGAGAGTGGGCTGATTTGTTCACCGGTGATAGAGAAAAAAAGTCTAGGTTAGGGCAAAAATGCCTAAAAGGGCCAAAAATCTAATTTAAATAGTCTTTAAAATGACCCGCCCGGGTTGTCAATAACCGTCCGATTTAGAGGGTTTGGGCAAGAACCGCCCGGTTCAATGGGTTTTGACCGAGTTTTATGCTGAAACGATGTAATACACTAACTGGCCCGGTTTGTTCACCGGGTCAACCCGGAGTTCCGATCCGGGTTTGAATACGACGATTCAAGCAACAGACTGTCGATGCACTCGGCCTACATAGGGTTCAAAGGCTGAGGAAGATAATAATTTTGTGTAGGGGACAATCCGGGTCAGATCAGTTCCGGCCCATAGTTGTATTATTGGCCGACTTAATCAGACACTGGTAAAACAGATTGGGCTGAAGACAATAACCAACCCAGTCCTACCCAGGTCCACACCCTGCCGACTTTGAACTCTAAATAGACTCATAAATGGACCAATCAGTGGGCCACCTATAATGGGCCTTAAGTAACCAGCTACATGTTAGTTCGACGATCTTCTTTCTTTTTGTTTTTTCGTTAATTAGTCGGTGTATACGTGCATTGTACGTGAATTATTTTAAATTATAATTTTGTTTTCTTATTCTAAGAGAAATAACTCCTAAGTTTTTGTCAATGTTAGCTTAATACCCGCAAACTTTCAGGAAAAAAAATTAAATATTTTATTTTAATTTACTTTATTTCCTATCATCTAAAAAACAAAATGGATTTCTAACTGAAATTAAGAAATTATCAAGATTTTATAAGAAACTCTTTGGCAGAGAATATTTCTTCATTTTTTTCATAACCTTGATTAGGTGCAGTGCCAAGTGGCCAAAGTTACCGGTCAGCTTAGATTTTTTTTTACTTCATTATGTTAGTCTTTACACCTTGAGAAGATGGTCGCTGAGCAAAGCTGTGAGACTAACGACAAATCAAATAAACTTACCTCTTAAAATTATGAGGAATGAATGCATGGGCATCTTTGATAGTTATGTTAGATTAGACAAAGCAATAGATAGCTATATAAAATTTATGTTGCCTTAATATAGAGGATTTGCACATCTTAGTAGATAGTAATATTCTTGTGTTTTGATAAATTATTTTTTTGTGTTTTGTACTTGATCATCTATTCTTGAAAGTCTATATCTACATTGACCAAATCCAATAAATTTGTCTAATTCTTTCAACATTTATCTAGTCAAAATCAATACAAAATAGTGAGATTGAACAAAACTATGTAAATTTTGGTCATACCTCATACCAGATCCTCGTCTTCATATGTTATCCATCGTCTACACACTCTTAGATGTTGAGTTTTTTTCACTATCAAAATGATCAGACCTTAATTAGAATCATAAAATAAATGGAACATACACATTAACACACAAAATACAAAAACAAGTACAAAAAATTAGGTCAATTGGTTGGTGGAAAGAGAAATAAAGAAAATAATTCAGATAATTGTGGAACTTAACAATTACAGGACTTTTTTGACTTTTGTATTTCGATTGTTACAAAAGAAGAGAGAATATACATGAAATAAAAATGTTCAAACCGACCAATCAATATTAAGTTAGAATTTGAAAGGTTAAAAAATAAATGAAACAATGTAGAAGCTTTTATAGTATGTGTTGTATAAAGATTAAAAGTCCAATTATTTGAAGATAAAAAGTGACTTATTATATACTATTATTTAAACAATCATGTACAAGTGTTTCAATGAATCAATAGAAAATTAAGTGGAAACGAAGTGGCTGCAAAAATAGAATTAGATAATGGTCATATTATAAACCAAATGGTTGGTGAAAATAATTTGAGAGAGACAGTCATCAACTTGTGAAATAAGTAAATGTACACTATAAGGAACAATTATTTTTCTGGAAGAGGAAGCATATAAAGGGTCATTTGAATATATAATGAATACATGATATTAAATACATAAGGATATAGTTGGTTCTAACTTTTTAATAGGAATATAATAGTCAATCAAATTTTTTTTACTTAATTTTCTTTTATTAGTAGTATAGATATACAGGTGCACAAAAACGGTGGTTGAGTAATCTAGAAATATCTTGTTCAATTCTTTTTTACACCCAAGGGTGGAGGCAGCTATGGTACAAGGTGGGCAAGTGTGCCCCCTTAATTTTTATTTTTTTATTACTTAGGTGTGTATATTATATATTTGTATAATATATTTTTTGTGCCCACCTAAAATAAAAATAAAAATATTAGGTCCACCTTTATAATATAACGAATATGTATTTTAAGTATTTCTTCAATAATTTTAATTATGTCCACCCTATGTTTTTTTGGCACATCAATTAGTGTATACTTATATCAAATGAATATAAATTTTTTGATACATTTTGGACAGGTTATGCACCTATCTAGATAAATTTTGAATATATTAGAATTATTTTATACTTTCTAAGACTAAAAAGATTAAAAAAGACATGATATATATATTCGTCATTTTTCTTGTGATTTTGATATTTATTTTTGCTAATTATGATAGAAATTATAAAGTACACATTGAACTGCATAATCGATCAAATGAATTATAAATACCAAAATGATAACATAATTGTGTATATAAAGAATAATAAAATTGTTATACAATATTTTCAAAGTACAAAAATTCATTGAAGTCAATTCTAAATTATTTCAATTTAGTCAATATTTTGTAAAAAAAAAAGATATTGTCATTTGTATATACTAAACTTGCCAAATTTTAGTATGTTGGGTTTAATGAACTTTTAAATATTAAATAGGATATAATTAATTAAATTATTGTGTTATTTCTATCAATCGTAAGAAAAAAATAATAATTTATTAAAATATTTGTGCCCACAATTTTTTGGCTCTGTCCCTGCTCACACCCTTTAAGTATTAGTCACTTTTATCTCTTTAGGGATGTGCTCTAACCTAATTTAAACCACGGTGATCAATCACTAAATTCAAGAGAATAGTCGACGTAAGGCTAAACGCATGTGATAAAAAAAAGGAGGGCTCGAACATTGATTTTTTTTTTTACACTGACTCCTTGTTCGAACCTATGTTAGCAAGTCGTAAAGGTACCATTACAACATTATACAACACTCAATTCAATTCAACAAAAATTTATCTTAATAATTTTGGGTTCGACTACATGAACCATCGTCTCTCGTAGACATATCTAAAATTTTGATGGATCGAAGAGGCACAAAATAGTTAAATAAGTAGGCCAAAATTTTGTTTCGAAATAATTGAAACGTCTAAAATATTTTTGTTTTAAAGTGATCAAAATAAATTAGTGATGAAATTAAAATTTTAATATTTTGAGATGTTTCATAATATTTTGAAGTGTTTTGTTATATTTCAGTGCATTTGCACAATTATTTTAGAATGTTTCAAGGTATTTCTTTGATATATTTTGATCAATATTTTTAAAAACAAAATTCTTAAATTTTTTATTATGTTTTTGAAAATTGATCGAAATATTTTTAAAACACGTCGATATGTTTTTGTTTCCTAAATAACCTAAATAATGTACCAAAATAAAATTTTAATTCTCGATTATAACACATGTGAATGATTACATAGTTATCACCGTTGTATCTGAATTTTATTTTCTTGTAATCGAATCCTTAGCAAGCTTTTTTCTGCCCTTGATTTTTGTGCTCGCGAATATTTCCTAAATGTAATTAGCATATTCTTCCTGTGACGGCCCGTGACATTAGCATATTCTTCCCAAAACGTCTATTTAATTCAGCACCATCGATAATTTCAAGGTACCATTAAATACTTTTGATGATTTCTAGGTACCATTAAATATTTAAATCACTTTTTTCGCTATCACTATCTCCATTTTTTTTAATAAAAAATTAATGCTTATAAATTTTTTATATTTTATTGGTAGTGTAATAAGATTATATTATATTATTTTAATATAATCAATTATTATTCTATTTTATTATTTGACATATATTTATTTGGTATATAAGATTACTAGAAATAATTCCGTGCCTGAAGATACTATTTAATATTTAAAATCGAACCTTGATAATGCAATATATTATATCTTAAATAATAATTTTTTTTAATTAAAATTAAAGTGAACATAAAAAAAAATAAGATAAGTAGATGCGAATTAGGAGTAATGCTATTGAGACTTTATTTATTGATTTAATTAATTATGACATTTGAATTGAATACAAATCTTATTAAACATTATAACTTGATGTTAATCCAATAATTTTAATGAAATCAATAAATTATGTTAAATTTTTATGTACAAATAGAATGACTCGTGAATTTGTGGGGTTGCATGTCTAACATTAGAAATTGTGTTTGTTGAGTTGTTCAATATTTAGAGTTATGAAGAAAATATGATATTTCTTAGCGAGAAAAAAAAGTGGGGATAAATTTTATATTATTGGATCAAAAAAGATAAAAATTAGATAAAGATTGATGATTATTATATTTTTATAAGTTGAGAATTCAGGTTCTTACCTGTAATATTATATAGATTTTTAACTAACTCGTATATACAAGTAATTTCGACATTTAAAGAATTGCATACCTAGAAGAATTAAAATAGATATATGATTGTTAATTAATTTGATATTTGAATTTAAAAATCTCTAGTTCATTAACTAACTTTTATTAACTGGATTAGCTCAATCTATCTTCATTTCTTTAGAGAATAGTTTTTTTTTTCTCTAATGGGTTTTTTTTTATGAGACTTAAAGAATATTATTTCTATATAAATAGTTGAACTTTGAACATGTTAATAAAATAATTTAATAACTTGGTAATTTTAAGTGATTCGAAATCTCCAAGTCTATTAATAATTTAGTTATGAATAAAATATTAAGTGTAACAATTACATTACGTCAGTAGTGCTACTAAATGTAATTTTACACTAACAAAAACACAAGTAAATAAGTGGACAAATGCACCCTACAAAATTCAATAATCACTATCTATGTAATATATAATTGCCTCTATATAAAGAAAAAGCGGTCCATTTTATTTAATTTATATTTTTTTATTAGATAATTATATTACGTGACAACGGTTACATTAAATATTAACCCATCAATGAGGCAATTGTCCCTAACATACCCATTCATGTCAATCCCCAACATTTTGGGGGTTTTAAAATTAACGGGTTTAGCAGGATGGGGTAGGGCGGGATAAATTTTAGTACATTCTTACATTTATTCTTGCACGCATTTATACAGATATCTTCGTGTACGTTCATCGTTCAATATATATAGTTCATCACTGATTCAAATGAGACAGATTTTAACGAACTGTTGTTTTTTTCGGTCCATTGTCATCTCTATAATACCAAATTCCAAGGGAGCAAAATATTATATTTTATATTTGAGGGGGTTTATGTAACTTAATAACAAACTTCAACGTGTTTAAATGTAATTTATTCTATTTGTTTTTTGATTTGCAAGGAAAATGGTAGGAATTTAAAAAAATTCTAAATATTTGGGTGTAATGGTTACTTCACTCCAGCACATGACATGACGTGACGTAAATATCTAATAAAAGAAATATAATAAAATTTACTTTCAACGAGTAAATATTTAGCGTAACAATGACACTTAATGAAAAATGAGTAAAGTAAATTTTACTTAACTAATTATTAAATGATACGATAAGTGTTGTTATTGTAATATATGAAATTTATGAATTTATTTATTATATTTTTATTGTATGTGTATGGTGGTGTTAGGTGATATATGAGTATCACCGTTAAGCAAGTCGGCTTAACCGTTACACCCGCTATTTTCTCCTCTTTTCCGCCTTCCTCCAAACCAAATACTGTAAGTTTTGGCAAGATTGCTTGAGCTAAGAGTTATACGTCTAGGCCATGGAGATGGAATCAATGGCGTCGGCTATCGGAGTCTCGGTGCCGGTACTCCGTTTTCTCCTCTGTTTCGCGGCGACAATTCCCGTTAACTTCCTCTGGCGACTCATCCCCGGCGGACCACCAACCAAACACCTCTACGCCGCCTTGTCCGGTGCTATTCTCTCTTATCTCTCATTCGGCTTCACCTCCAATCTCCATTTCTTGGTCCCCATGCTCTTGGGTTACGCTTCAATGGTGTTGTGTCGTCGGTATTGTGGGATCATTACTTTCTTCTTGGGATTTGGCTACCTCATAGGATGGTACTTAATCCGCTCTTTTGATTATTGTGTGCTTATGTGGTTGATTCTGTTGAATTATGACCTGGGCTTGCTCGAACTATTAGAAAGACTTGCTTTTTTGTACTTTAGTTCACCCCCTTCTATAATGGGAATTGTAATCTTTAAAAGTGTTGACAATGTATATATGTCTAATGCAATTGGGCATGGTTTCATGGGTTTCAGTGCTTGTTACTTCATATACTATGCAGAGGTACATTATTATACCCCATAGTCTTGCAACCTTACAGTATTCAAAAAAAAAACAACATCACCTAGTTGGGATGAGCAACATTTGCTGACAGTCTTATTCATATTTACTGTCTGGCAAATGGTCTTCTTAAAACAAAAAAAATATATATATTTATGATTAGGTGTGTGTTTGTATACATAGCCCATCCCTTGTGGCCTTTTGATTTCTATATATATCCGCAATATTTGATTTTTTTGAAATTCTGCAATTTGAATGAAGGTATTCAAAATTCTTGACTTTTCCTATATATGTGTAGCCATGTATACTACATGAGCGGGGATGCATGGAAAGAAGGAGGTATTGATGCCACTGGTAAGCACTATCGGCTAGTTTTTAAGTCCCTTGTGTTTCATCTTTTATTTGGTGCAAGAGTGATATATGTACTCTTTGGGTGTAACAAAATGACGCTTTTGAAGATGAATTTTGAGTAACAATATGGAACTTTTGTGATGCAATAAAATTGAGGTATATGAGGAAATACGAACTTCAAAGCACAATTTCACCAGTTCTTTGAATTTTATCAAGTACAAACGATAAGTCTTTATTATCGAGATGTTTTAGATTTATTTCTCTCTTTTCTAATTAATTTTAAATTAAAAATTTTCTTGTCACTTAGACAATTTGGTTCTTTTTTCCTCCCATGTGTAGGATCCTTAATGGTGATAACGTTGAAAGTCATTTCTTGTGTGATAAATTACAATGATGGGGTATTGAAAGGGGAAAATCTGCGTGAGGCACAGAAGAAAAACCGATTGCTTAAGTTGCCATCAATAACCGAGTACTTTGGTTACTGCCTCTGTTGTGGAAGTCACTTTGCTGGTCCTGTTTATGAAATGAAGGATTATCTTGACTGGACTGAAAAGAAGGGGGTAAGTTACTTATATAGTTCTATTGTGCTTCTAGATAATTTTCTCATTCGAGTTTGTTAGGTTTAGTTTTGATCTTTCTCTTTCCCAGATTTGGATGCATTCTGAGAAGGGATCATCACCATCACCTTATGGGGCGACACTTAGAGCTCTTCTCCAAGCTGCTATTTGTATGGGTTTGTATTTGTATCTGGTATCCCATTTCCCGTTGTCTTGGTTTACCGACCCCTTATACCAAGAATGCGGGTTCTGGAAACGGTTGGGTTACCAATACATGTCTGGCTTTACTGCACGTTGGAAATATTACTTCATCTGGTCAATCTCAGAAGCTTCTATGATTATTTCTGGCCTGGGTTTTAGTGGTTGGACAGATTCTTCTCCACACAAACCACGATGGGAGCGTGCAAAAAATGTTGACATTTTGGGTGTTGAATTGGCGAAGAGTTCAGTTGAATTACCACTTGTGTGGAACATACAAGTCAGCACTTGGCTACGCCATTGTGAGTTTCCAGTGTTTTTAAAAATTGCATGCCATGTTTTGCCTCTACATTTTGATGTGGTACATAAATATGTGCATTTTTCCGGAAAGTGGATTTATTTCTACAGCAAGTAAAACTACAGTACTTCAGTAAATGCATTCAGTTCATGCTTTGATGACAATCAAGCTATACCCTATACCTGAATTTGATGTAGGGGAAGTTTAAACCTTGTTACTTTCAATTGAAAACTGTTTCATGTAGAATGTTTCAGGGTCATTTGGGATGAAATCCTGATTCTATCTGCCATCCAAGGAATCTCAGAAATCCTATCTTTTTACCTAATGCAACACTTTTGAAATTCACCAAATTTTTACCGTTTATTGTTTTTTTTTTAAACACCCAGTTGGGGAAATACATTGAGAATATGAAAGAAATTACAAAGAATCTGGTTCGGTTACATATAGCCTGCTTATAAGAGTAAGATGGCAACTCAATTAACCTTTAGCAATTAACATAGCATGCTGATATCAGTAGAATAGACAGCACAAATCGTCACCTCTCTAATTATGAGGGGTTGGCCTAACAAATTCGTGTTACAGGCCTGTTTAGATGGCAGCTCATGCTTGGCTGAAAACCTGAACCAGCTAAAAACCAGGCTGGTTGCAAGTTGGGTTAGAAATTTCACCCCAGTATTTGACATCCGTGAACCATGGTGAAACTCTTCAATGAATTATTAATACTTCTATAGTCCTGCAGATGTTTATGAGAGGCTCATTCAGAAGGGAAAGAAGCCAGGCTTCTTTCAGTTGCTGGCTACGCAGACGGTCAGTGCAGTCTGGCATGTAAGTATAAAATCCATATTTTACCGGCCTGAAAATGCTTTTATATCTATTAATGAATCAATACTCTGCTTGTGTATTGATTGATGAGTAGCATTTGTTTAAATTCCAACAAGTCAATTTCCAAATGTATTTGACGGTTCCAATACTATTGTTCTGCTTCTGTAGTAGATGCATTCTTTGTCTCTGGGCATGATTTAATGATAAAGACTCAAAAATCACATCTTTCAGTTCTTAACTAGATGGATATGTGGCGACTTTATTTTCTCCCCCCAGAAAACTAGCACATGAGCTGTGATTGACTAGTTATTCTTTTCCATTTCTGTCCTGATATTGATTGGAGTTATGGGAGCTGATATAGGAGATTGGCATTTGGATTCCAATTGACCTTTGATGCAACTTCTGTGAGTTGATATCAATCTCTAGGCTATTGAACTTGTCTACTTGTGTCCATGTCTGTGCTTTAGACTGTTACGATAAGGTTTTCATGAATCATGAGATAATTATCCATTTTGGACGGGTTTAATCCCAATGCAACCCATGACCTGTTTTTCCCTCTGATTAATGTTACCTTTCTTATTCGTTCTTTCTCACACAAAACCTTGTCCTTGTGATTCATCACCTGTTTTACGTTTTATGTTTGCACGTACGAACCTTCTTTGACTCATCACGCCAGAAACCAACTATTGGAATTATGGATCAAGAGCATGATGCTGTCCACAAAGTTTCACAATTTTGTCTCAATTAACTTTAATTCTCTGTTTATCACCCACTGGTAACCATTCTAAAAGCTTCTAAATTATTATTTCTGTAAATGAAAAGAATAAAAATAAAATCAATGCTTCTCCCATCGGTATTACTTACTATTATCATTTCAGACATCTTAGCATATATATCTCTGTGCTGCACATTTTCTTGTCAAAATAATTTGTTCTTCAACCATTCAAACAACTTATTCCATTGGTAACATCACATTATAGGGATTATATCCTGGGTACATCATATTCTTTGTACAATCTGCTTTGATGATTGCTGGTTCAAGAGGTAAACAATCAGGCCTCCCTTTCTTAGACTATGCTTTATTCCACTAGTTAAGCATCTCTTCTCTTACAAATGCCTTGCTACTATTTTTTTTTTGTTTTATGAGCAGTCATTTACAGATGGCAGCAAGCTACTAGTACGGCTTTATTGAAAATGATACTTGTGTTTTTGAACTTCGCTTACACGCTTCTGGTTCTGAACTATTCCTGTGTTGGTTTCATGGTTAGTCTTTTTTCCTTATTCATATTCTGTTTCTGTTTCTTCTTTTTTATTATTTGTGGTTGCATGAGAAGAATTGTAAAAGCTTAAAAAAAGTATTTCCTTCTCTGTTACAGGTATTAAGCCTGCATGAAACACTTGCTTCGTATGGAAGTGTATATTACATTGGAACCGTTGTTCCCATAGCACTGATCCTTCTTGGAAACATAATTAAACCAGCGAAGCCAGTCAGATCTAAAGCTCGAAAGGAACAGTGAGATACAAACCACATTTTTAGATTGCTTTTGGAATTCTTGGAACGAGACTAGCATCGCCTCACCAATACTTCTCATACTTTGGAACCACGGTAGAGTGATGCTTTCTGCTACATAGCCTTGCTTCTTGATAATTTGTAACAGATGTTTTGTTCTCTGAAATCGCTTATCATAACCGCCTTTATACTCACTCTTAAGCATTGGCGACGAGTAATTGTTTGCAGACCATAGTATCTGTATGCTAAGCCTCTTGATAATTGATAAAAACATGTGAGATTATACATTGTTAAATAACACAGAAAACTCGTAAAAACAAAATTATGACGTCATTAAGCAATTCTAGCTATGAATTCTGTTGGGTTTTTTTTTATTTTTTGTACCAAATGGTGGGACATATTCATAATTACAGGATGATTAGTGAATATTCACGACATTTCTATTGAATTTTTCTTTGGTTAAATGCTCTAATTTGTTGATCTAGTTTACAATTGGAGTTGGATTATTGATAGTTGATCTTGTCTAAAAAAGAGCAAAATAGGACCTTAAACAACAATCTTTTGAAATGATATCAGAATAATTTAGCAGGAATACTTTTTCATTGTTACGAACAAAGCTTATGTTCGTTTTGTTTTTGGGCAAATTCCAGTTTATCCTCTCGTAGTTTGTGCCTTGAGCAGATGACCCCCTTATCATTTGGAAATAAGCACATCACCCCTTTTAGTTGTGGACTAAACTGCAACTGTTAGATTTTTCGTCAAAATAGACGGACGTGGAGAGGACGTGCTGGTTTGGCGATTGATCAACAAAGTTATCAGCTTCTCTCCAAAATAAATATACCCAAATGTCAAAAATGATCCTATGTTAACAGATGTTATACTCCTCCGCCTTCCACAAGCTCATCCTCATGGCTTCCAAACCCTAGCGCCTTCGTCAATGTAATCTTTTTCTCTCTCTCTCTTTCTAAGTCGACCTTACAAAGCGCAGCAAAGAACAGTGATCAGTGACCACTGAGTCCTCTTCCATGAAAAACGTTTTCTCCAAATATGTTGACTACCTTAATAACCTTTTAAAACATACTCACCATTTAATTTTCATATATTTGCACTTAGTGTTGGGTATGAGTTTCTATCAGAAACTTCGAATGAAAAATTGCAAATGATTTTCAAATGGGTTTTGAGATGAGTGTTGAGTTGTTAATTGAAAAGAGAACTTTTACTACAAGGTATCATCCACAATTCTGTGATAGGGTAAGTTTGTTTTCATATTCAATAACAATTTCCTAAAGTTTTTTTAGTGGCCATGGTGTATAGTGAGAGAAAATCAAAACCCTTGTTTAAGCTTGAAACTTGAATTTTTGGGTATTCAAAATTTCGAGTTTCGGAGGTGAAGGGGGGCCTAATCCACAATTTTTAGGATCAAGGAATCTATTTTTGAAGTTAGAATCGAGAAAGAATGAGGTTTGGTGGGTGAAAAATTGAATTAAAAATCGTGATAATTTTTGAAAATGATGAACCTGTCACTTTGGAGCTCGATTTTCACTTACCCTGTGCATGATTTGGACAAATTAAATACATGGTTGGAAAGAGGGTAGAAAGAAGTTAAATTTAGGCGTTTGAATCACCCAAAAAGGTTGAGAAACGAGGGAGAAATTAAGTGTCAAACTTGACCCAAATGTTGAAAAAATTCTAGTGTGTATATAACTTATCAAAATGAGTTTGTGATCATCTTTGAGCTTAAATTCGTGGGTCATGGGGGCTATTTAAGGAAACAAGTCCGTGGGGTTTAAAACTAATTTAAGAGTGGACGATATTGACATTAGTTTGAACAAGTTTGACACTTTGTGGAGAGAGAGAAAAACTTGTAAAGTTGGGTGGTTGGTTGTTTTTTTAGAAAATTAGACTACAGTTGGAGAGAGGAAGATGATAAATAGTTGAGAGTACTAATGTTATTTTACTACTTCTATTTATGGTGTTAATTGTACATATCGGTCCAAAAGCATAAGAGGGTAATGTGCAAAATACCCAAACCACAAGGGGATAAAGTGGATTTTGCCTTTTTTTTTTTGGGGGGTGGGGGGTTAATAACACTATTGGTCCGTAAAGTATGTATGATTTGTTAATTTGGTCCCTAAAATATTAATTTTATCAATTTGATTCTTAAAATATTTAATTCGTATTTAAATGATCCCTACATTAACGAACTGTTAAATTTTTGAGGGAATGATCAGATGTTTGACAGTTTGACACATGAAAGAATGTCACGTAACGAATTGTCTAATTAGAGATCAAATTGACAAAATTAATACAATGATGACCAAACTAATAAATCTAGAACACTTTAGGGACCAAAAGTGTCATTAATCCTTTTCTTTTTTGGGGGCGTAGAAATGGTAGAAAAATTATTGGAAAGGAATATTGCAAGGAGTAGAGGCACAATTTAAAAAACAAAAAATGTAGAGGCACAAGGAACAAAGATAATTGGGCACAACAATGTAGCAGAAATAATTTCAAACTGCACTTTTTCTTCACATATTTAGAGCCATTTTGCAAGTCCGTGACTCAAACTTAGGTCTCGTTGCACCAAAATCCGCCCTCAAAATTCAACCATAGAGAGAGAGAGAGAGAGAGAGAGAGAGAGGGGTTGGAATGAAAAATTAAAAGCCTCAGTTACACTGAACTGGTGCACAAAGAAAAGATTAGTCCGAAAACCAACTAAATAAAACATGACATAGTTCTTTGACGCTAAACCACAAAAGTAAGTAGCAGTAACAAAACTCAGACATCAAAAGATAAAAAAACAAAGAGTAGTAGTATCTATCTATCATTCTAATTATTTGAAATTGAACCATGAAAAATTGGGAAGAAAAGGTTGCAGTAAGAACAGCCCTCCTCTGAATTTGATTCCTTAAATCATTCGAAAAACGCAGTCTTCTGCTTCCATCATCAATCATGTCATACGTTACGACCCGAATTCTGCTTCTTCATTTCAAATCCTTCTTCCTTTTCGGATGGTGCAGGAACAAACCTTTTCCAGAACGGATGCTTGCTCCATATTTCAGCCATGTTTTCAATTGGTATGCCCTTGGTCTCAGGCAAGAGTTTGTGTATGAATATGGTCATCATTAACACAAAACAAGCAAAGAATATAAACAACCCGAACTTGAAGCTGCACAGCATTTGTAAGAAGACCTCGGCGACGAAGAAAGTGAAGATCATGTTGACTGAAACGTTGATACTCTGAGCAGCAGACCGGATTTCAAGAGGGAAAATCTCACTGGGCACCAACCAACCTAGAGGACCCCAAGAATATGCAAAACCTGCGACGTATAGGCAGATAAAGAGTACAACTACAACGGCATACCACAATTGGAGTACTCCAGGGTTTCCATTTGTTCCAAATTTCAGCGCGACTGCTATTGTAATTACCACCTGAACACATAAAACAGATCGAATTAGCACACAGAATGTTAACAAAAATAAATTGGTTTGTGTTTCAAAAAAATAGGATTCGAAAACTGTTTTTGGATATAGTTTTAAAAAAGTGTGTTTTGGTATTTTTTGTGCCGCATAATTTGTTTTGTTTTATGATTTCAAAAACAATTATACAAAATAAAAAATAGACAATAACCCAAAAAATTATGAAAATAGAAATGTGGTGGTGGTGTTGGACGTGGTGGGGTTGATGGTGGTGGTGGAAATGTGATGGTGGAAGTGTGGCGATGGTGGTTTTTTCTAAATTCTAGAAAGGTAACATTTGACCAAACAACTTTTATTTATGAAACTATTTTTAAAAACAAAAAAATAATTTGGAAGATACAAACCAAACAGGTGGATATTTTTTTGTTTCAAAACATGCCCCAAAGAACAGACTTAGTCAGTCTATTAGTTAGCAGAATTTCTCCCACAAGCTGTGAAAATTTTTAGTCTACAGAACTGAATTTTTAAACAGCTGAAGATTTTGAAGGGGTACCTGACAGAACAACATTTGAAGTCCACCCGAAAGGAAGAGATTTCTTCTTCCGTACTTGTCAACGGTGGCAATTGAAACTAAGGTTGAAAGGCAATTCACAAGGCCAGTGATCACAGCAGACATGAGTGAAGCATTAGATCCAAAACCAATGGTTTTGAAGAGGACAGGCGCGTAAAACATAATCACATTCATGCCAGTGAGTTGCTGAAAGAAAGGAATGCAGATGGCAAATGTCAACTGTGGTCTATGCTTTCTCTCCAGTAGATTTATCCATGGGTGTTTTATCGCTGTAGATTGTTCACTGGCCTTAACTAGGTCATTGAACTCCTCATCAACATTGACATTGCCACGAATACTTTGAAGTCTTTCCCTAGCTTCCTCTCTTTCACCACGCTCGATCAAAGAGTTGGGCGTGTCAGGAAGGGACAGTGAACCGATGATGAAGATCAAAGCAGGGACAACAGCACCACCCAAGCTCAATCGCCACCCCCAACCTCCCTTGATCTGGGCAAAGAAGTAGTTCAACAAGTTGGCGGCTAGGATACCAATTGTAATGGACAGTTGAAAGACTATGTTCAGAGCACCACGGTACTTGTATGGAGCCATCTCAGAGAGGTAGAGTGGCACTGACTGCAAAAACACAATTGAACGACAAATTAATAATCAGGATTGTCCATTATGAACAATACCAGCAAGACAATTAAACTGACACTACAAGTACACATGCATGCTCACAATTTTTTTTTTAGTTCAAGGGTCAAAGATGTCCGGACCTATTAACCTCAATTAATCTCTTATTCGAAATTGTCGAGGCTAGTAATACACACTGAAGTTAGAGTATTCATAAAAAATAAATTCAGATTAAAATATTCATGAGAATAAATCATTCGTGGTCTAACCCCAATAAATTGTCACAAAATATCTTTACAATTCTTTTCTGTTATTACTTGAGTTATCCTTGGATTTATGCTTACAAGGTTTGAGCAAAGTAATGTTAATCCAATTACCCAAAAAAGATATTACAAAATTTCATTAAACAGTAAAGACATGCAGATAGTCACCTTTGTTATTCAATGCCAAAAACATGCCCCATTTAAAGTTGTCTCAAACGGTTCATCTGATATAAGTCGGTCACAAAATAATCTTATTGTACTGCATCATATATTTCAAAAAAATAGCTTTTTTTTTTATGCATATATTCATAGCATCAGAGGAATTTAATTTAGCAAAAAAACCTTCTGGTTTCCGATCAAAATTTGAGGGCTAAAATCACAAATATTGCTAGGATGCTGAAATATAAGGCATATTTAAAGTCTAAATTAAGAAATAAATTCACATATGTATAATATAGGGTAGCCCAACCCAACTTATGCATACAATACTAGAATAAGAATAACAACTATCACACACACACATATCTATATTGAAAAGGAAAAAGAAAACGAGAAAATTAGACCTGATTTGCGAACCCAATACCGACACCAAGAAAAATTCGACCAAGAATAAGCATGAAAACGTTTTTAGCAGAGGCATTCACGATTGCACCAGCACAAAAAAGAAGTCCTCCAGCGAGCATAGATATCCTTCTTCCAAACTTTCTGGTCACAGTCGAAGCTAAGAAAGATGCTACAAGAGCAGCCAAATACAGCGACGATGTGAACATTGTTAAAATTGGGCTGTTGAATTTACAATAAGAATCCGAAGATCCAACGACATCCTCCTGCTTCTTATACACTTTAGGGAAGAACTTCTTCAAGAAAGGAGACATAGAGGTCACACCACCTACGAAATCAACGTTAACCCATACCAAAACACAATTTTCATCAAGAAGAAAATAATTAGAGAAAAAAAGTATGATGCATGTTCATGTTCGTGCAAAACTGAACGTATTGAAAAACATCTCCTTATGTATTTAATCAGAAACTCAATCGATTATTGTTTAAAACTGAATACAAAACGTATGGACAAATGTCTCCTTATGTATTGAACAAGAAAATAGATTATACTCGTGCAGAAGTATCTAACTATCTATAGTAAAAATAAAAAGAGACGTGCCATTATATATATGCATGCATGTGTGTGGACATGGTACAAGAAAAAGTATTGAAGAGCAAACCTGAGATTCCGATATCGTAGCCGAAGATTAGACCTCCCATGGCTGCCACAATGCACGTCACTAACACTTTTTTCGTCAGTTCTCCGGGATACCCTTTACCTCCGGGAGGCGGAGCAATTACCCCCCCACCAGCCATTATAGACAACTTTCTCTTTCACTTGCAGAACCTAGGGTTTAGAGAACTCACCAGGAGAAGAAAACATGTATGTAATGTGTTGGTGAGTATATATATATATACACAATTGAACTCTCTGGCTGCAATCTTTTCGCCCAAGATTTAAGAACTTTATCCTTATCCAAGTTTAGTTTGTTAGTCTTAGAACTCTTGAAAGATTTTATCGTATCGTCACGGTGTAGGTTTATCTATAATATTTTTGAATTAGTGTTCAATTAGGATATCTGACCAGAAACAATATTGAAGCTTTTAATTATTTTTTTGGATTGGAGTTTCAAAATTTTGGCACACCCTATGATCGTGGGACCCTCAAAACTAAACATGTTATTCAGATCGCAACGAATTTGTATCAAAAAAAAACTTCACTTCGTTTGATTGCCGTATTATAAATGAATGAATTAGATAAAGTAATACAGTTTAATACAATATCGATGTAAAAAAGACATGATTAAATAGGGTATTAGAATAATACGTAATTTTATCTAGTGTTTGATAATACACAATATAAGCATTAGATAATAGTTAATTAATCCAATCAGTTGTTTGGTTAAGACATTATTTCATGATATTAATATTAAATTAATAAAAATACGTTTAATCAGTGTTTGTTATATTGATGATAACTAGATTTTATCAGTTGAAGGTTATAATAGTAAATTTGTAAAATAATACATTTGAGTTGTATTATAATACCACCTATTTTGGTGGTATTAAAATACCTCTATAATAGAGGTCTATCGTATAAAAAATATACGATAAGTATACGTTTTTGAAATTAATACGACTTCAAATTTGTTAACAAACAAAGTATTAGACCTGATTAAATAAAAAATAATACAATATAATATTTAATTCTCTCATAATACGTTTACCAAACGAGCCCTTCATGTATATCTAATTCGTTTATTAATATGTGTCTAACGCATTGTGTCGCATCGGGTTCGTGTCGTGTATAATAGGTATATAAACGAGTCGTATCATGTATTCTTTTTGAGTTGTTTCACACATATCCGATTTATTTATTAATCAAGTCATGTCAGGTCCACACGTTTAGTAAACGGGTGGTTTAAGAAAGACCCAAAGCCAATAACTTCGTGTTATATTAATAAATCGTGTCATATTTTGACACCCTTACTTAAAACGTATTTGCAAAAAATAATGTTACTTGAATATAATCACTTTGTGCCACTTAATCAACCAACTTGTACCGATTCACCCTTAAGTTAGAAAGCTTTATTATTTGTTTTTGTTAAAACATGTGAAATGGGTAATGGAGGAAAAAAAAAACTCTATCCATAATGGTGAGGCAGTTTTGTTTTTTTCTAAATATCCTGATTATAACACTCTATCCGATAATCCTATTTGAATCAGCAGGTTTAAGGATATTTTTTTATGCAAAAGTTTACTAAATTTATTAGGACTTTAATGGTAGTTTTGTAGTTGAAATCTTACAGGCAAAAGTTTACTAAATTTATTAGGACTGTAATGGTAGTTTTGTAGTTGAAATCTTACAGGCAAAAGTTTACTAAATTTATTAGGACTGTAATGGTAGTTTTGTAGTTGAAATCTTACAGGCGGAAGAAGAATTATAGCAAAATTAGGGTTTCTTTATGAAAATCCTAATCCATTAAGAAATAAACAAATTGAGTCCAGATCGGATTCAGACTAACCCATCAAGTAATAACCATTTATGGCTAATATTGTTGATTAGAAACATAGCTATGGTTAGGGGTATTTATGGGCTGGGTTGCTCACAGGTCCATTATTTCGTCCAAACAAAAATAAGTTTGAAATTTGATAGGCCTAATAGTTAACTCGCTCGAGTTCGAGACCAATATTTTTTAAGGGAGGACTTGAACTTGTCTTCAAACCCATTACCTGCTCTGAAACTCGGCTCATGAGCCCACCCACCAGCTCACCTAGCCTGTCTGTCCTTCCACCCACTTGTTTGAAAAAAAACTTAACTAATGAAATTTTGAAAGTTTGGTGATAATATATGACTCTACTTTATTTAAATAAAGTTATTCATTTTTTATTTTTTGTCCATTTTGATTTTACTTTTGATTCAAAAATATAATTTACAAAAATATTAAGTTAAAATTTTTTTAAATAAAATTGTATATATATAAAAAAAGACCAACTCAGCAAGCTCATCCAATTGGCTTGCCCAGTGAGTGGCGAGTTAAGCTTGGGGTAGCCTACTCCTACTCGAAACTCGGGGTGACCCCCTTCCCCCCGATAACTCGCTTGGATAAAAATTTGAGTCTACACTACCTAAGTTCTGCCCAAAAAAAATTTGCAAGTCTAACCCGGTCCAGCCCATATACTGCCCCCTACCTATAGTTAGATAGGCTGTTGAGGCTCTATAATGTTAAAAAAGTGGAGGGGAGTCACCTTATTCACTTGTTTATTTAATATTAGACGGTTACACCACATAATAATCCTGACGTAGTGTAACCGTTATACTCAATATTTAGTCCAATTAGAGGTGATATGTGGTGAATTTTGTTAAGTTTCCAAACTTTTTGAAATTTTCAATCATCTTTACTGCAATCAAGTAATTCATTAGTAATGTGAACTAATTTCAAGAGAAATATTAATTGTACTTAATTTATCAATTTAATTTGCTAATCTAATCACTTACTGACATTGAGTTGACGGTGAATTTTTAGTATGTTTTAGGACTCATTACTAATTCAATTGTTGTAGGGATTAGTTTAGCCAATTATATCATTAAATAAGGTTCCAATAGTGTTATTGTCACTTACGAGTCCAAATACCACTTAAGCTCAATAATTGTTTAAAACATGGTCGTGTGCTAGAAAATAAATTATATATGTTCTCTGTGTATTTTTTTTTTCTTTTTTGGTTCAAGAAAGGAGTATTTTTATTTTTTAGTAAATAATGAAATGGGAAATTGTCATTTTGTTCGAGACCTTCCTGGGTTGGGCTAACGGACCATCTATGTCGCCCTTTTGTTTAGGTCGGGCTGACCCACCAAACAGTAACCAACTAGGCAGCCAGCCTTTAAGCTAGACTCCAAAACAATAGGGAGGAGAGATCCTAACCATACGCTTGATGACTGTAAGGGGTAAAAAACCTTACAAACTAATAAGAATTTGATTACGAACAAATGAACAATAAGATAAACTGCTAGAGATCAAGGTGAACCGGCTGGAGGCACTACAATGCTCGAGTCAATAAAAGTTTCTCCAATATAATTAAAGATATTTGAAAGAAAAGTAGTGTATACCTTCGACTTTAAGTTTAATTTTGTCTTTATATGATGATCTAGTACCCTTTCTATTAGGTTCTTGCCTTTGACTATGTGAGGTAGTACACCTTATAGTTAGCCGAATTGCTAGTGATTATTATTGAAATCCTTTCCAATGTTTCTGACTCATATATTTATTTGGGCACGTTGATAATGTTTATTTGTGACTTGAATAACGTGCTTATCAATATAGCACCATTTTTGATTCTTCGAGATAATACGATCTTCTTAGTTTGGGTTCAATTCTGTCTGCTCTTATCACCTTAATTGAATTGTAGTTCGGCTGCTGATGGAGGTTCGGCCTATTTAACTAAGTACATTTGCTCGGTTGATTGTAGAATCTATCCCGAACATGTGGTACCTAGTTCAAAACTGATTCCTCAAATGGTTCGGTCAATTCTAATTTGTCGACCTTCTGAGTAGTCGCCATGTCGGCCGCATGATCTTTATCACGTGTCTATACTTATTTCCAATCATTGAATGTTTATTCATACACGTTAATTCTGTGTTCCTCCAGTATTAAAGTTTGGTACTCAAATATTTGCGCCATCTTGTCATCTATGCTCATATGTTCTCAAAAGTCAAATCACTTTCTCTTCCCTTCTTTTTTTTTTCTTTTTTTCTTTTTTTTTTTTTTTCTCTTTTGGATGGTTTTGTTTACCATTCAAGAAGGTATACATAGACATTCCAATGGTTACAAAAGCATCAAATGAATCTAAATGGGATCGCTTTCATTACTGTGTGTGCAAGATCCTGCACAATATAAAAACGAGAACTGCTCTCTCCCTTGGTGAACTCGAATGAGCCAGTTGAGTGACCAACCACGCTGCTTGGAACAGCCTGCGAGGTCCGGTGGTAACCTGGAACGGCAACGGGAGACCCTGGGGGAGCGGAAGAACGATCCAGTAAGGCTGAAAGAGGTTCCTGGAACAAAGAAGAACAAGTTAGAAGGGCGCCGGAGTGTTTTCCGGCGTATCCCCTCCGACGATCTAGTCAGTCTTTGAGAAAGAGAGAGGAAGGAGAAAACACTGAGTGTGTATTGTAGTAAATAGTTCTTTGTTGAATACCGATCTTGCCTTTTGCAAGGAGTATTTATACCTCAAAAGCTCATGATTGCTGTCAGTGTAGTCAGTAGGTGATCATTAGGTACAGGCAGTGTGCGCACTGATTCTGATGAGGAATGTCTTCTCTTCTTAACTGCTCGGGGTCCCGAGCAATCAATGCTGCGTCATCGGGATGCCGACGGTACAATGTACTCCTCTCGGGGAGGATGCAATAAATGCTCTGTATTAGGAGCATTTATTGCCTTTCATTTCCGAGCCTTACCGCATTGAATGCAGTCTCGTCAAGGGAGTGGTGCAATTAATCGTTTGTGTTCCCAAGTCGCGTGTCAGCAACGGCATGCAACTTTTCTGTTTTTGATGTGATATCGTATGCCACGCGTCCATCCCCCATTGGCTGTGGCCCCTGCATTCCAGTACGTTCTGACACTAATTGTGTAAGACGAGGTCATGATGAATAGCCTAGACTAGCCTAGGCTAATGACCTGTACGTCAATAGCTTATCCTGGAGTAGAGGAGGCGTCCAGGACGGGGTACACCTCAGCACCGAGGAAAGGCTCATCTCGGAACCGAGGGAGGGATACCGACTGAGGTACCATATCAGACCGAGACTACGTGTTGGTTGTAAAACGTACTGAATGCCATGATCCTATATGACGAGTACCTCAGGGGCGAGGACCTTGTGCGCCGATGGTGCTTGATCTTAGCAACAGTGTTTTGGTAAATACCGAGGACACGTGTCTTCATCATGGAGTATTTCAGAAAAGTCCCATCAACTGCCCCCCAATCTTCGATCTTCTGACACCGAGGGCACGCGTCGTAAGGAGACGAAGGGTTTCCCAACAACCACAAATGCTTCATCATTGCCTCGAGCCGCTTTCCCCGGCTTAGGATGTCGTGTGCATTAAATGCGCCGTTTCATTTTTCGCGCCCAATGATGAAACAACCACTATATAAATGGGGTTCCTCTTGCATTTTCTTGTTTCGCCATTCCGAACTTCCTCAAGAGAGCCTTTTTCCTGAATCTTCGCCGGAGATCTCTTTCGTCTTCCATCGTCAACTGCCCATTCTTCCTTAAAGTCCTAAGGCCAGCAGACCCATCGTTGCTTCTGAACTTTCTGGAAGGAGTCGCCTAAAGTTTTCCAGAAAAAACTCCGTTTGGCATTCGGGTGAGTCCTAGTTTCTTTCTTCTTTTCTTCCTCCTATCCCTTTTTGTTTTTCGATGACTGGAGGTGTCTCCGGTTGATACTTAGCGACTAATCCTCGGGAAGCTTCCTCAGGGATTTTTAAGAAAAAACACCCTCCACTTTCTCACTTTCTTAGAGATGCCTCGTCGTCGCCCTGCTCCCGAGAATCCTCAGGCTGGTTCTTCGGGGTCGGGGAAGTATAAAGTAAAGGGTGGTGAGCAGATTAATAGGTTTAAGGTCAAGTACGGCATTCCCCCGTGCGTAGACATAGAGGATTATGACTCGGTGGTGCACTTTCCTACCCTCGGGGCCGAGGATGCTATGCCCTTTTATACCAAGGCCATAATAGAGGGCGGAATTAGGTTTCCTTTACCCCCTTTACTTCTACAGTTCCTCTCTCACTTCCGCCTCTTTCCCGGGCAGTGTTGCCTTAATGTCTTCAGAATAATTATGGGGGTCTTAGAGCTCAATAGGCGTCTCGGGGTAAATATTGGGCTCAACGATCTCCTTTTTTGTTATTCCCTCCTGAGAGTCATGCCTCACCAACACTTCTACCTCAAAGCCAGGGACCCCTCCATGTACCTTGTAACTCATCTTCCCGACTCGGACAAGGGGTACAAGGACGATATTCTTATTTTCAAGGGATCTTGGCAGAGAGGTGTTGGTCCCGAGTATAACGGCTTGTTATGCCCTCTGGAATGGAGAACGACAAGTACGTCGGTTCCTTCGGGTTTATTATTTCGTTCTCCAGATTTCCCATGTTCATGACTACTTTTTTGTTTGTGCAGATATTCCTGCTCGGGAAACAGCTCCTCCCCCTCGGTCGCTGGTGAACTTTGCCGACCTAGTCACGGTTTGGAGATTTACTGGTGACAACGGGTTCGGCCGGGCTGCCCACATCCTGCTGAATTACACCCCCGGATATAAGAAATTTTCACAGCTTCCTCAGCCTTTTGAGCCTTCGCGGTGGTCTGAACTCTTCGATCAGGCGGCGAGGCAGGAGGTCGAGGAAAACTTGGAGGAAGACCTTGATCGGGCTTCGGAGGCAGAGGTAGAGGGAGTAGTTGAAGAGCTCGGGGTCAGAGAGGACATTGTTCCTTCGGACGCCGAGGTGGGGACTTCGGGAGGAGACTTGTGGCCAGACTTCCAAGTCCTACAATCTCTAGACTCCGAGGACGCCCTCGAGGTCGCGATGTCCAGCACGCCTCGTATTGACCTGGGGTTCCTGAGGCAGAGGCAAGCTCTTGCTGCCGGGAGGGGTCGAGGATCGACCGGCGGTGCCCCATCTGCAGGGACCAGTTCCACCCCATCCTCAAGAGTTCTCAGTCGGGGTCAAGTGCGTGACCGGGATCCTCAGGTAGAGGAGGAGAGAAGGGTCAAGCATAGGCACGATGGCCTCGGCAGAGGATCCAGGGCATCTTCCGCTCAGCAGCAAAGCGGGAGAGGCCGTGGGTTACCCCCTGCTCCTCCGCAACAACAGCAAGCAACAGCAACGACAACAGCAACAACAACAACGACAACAGCAGCAAACTCCCCCTTCCCCTCCGCCGACAGTGGAAGCCGCGGAGTGGAATCCCCGAGCCACCGATCACATGAACCGAGTGATCAGGGTCGATGATTCCATTTTGCTGGATCCTCATGTCGCCAATGCAGTGAGTGAGACACTGCATTTCGAGGCTGACATGGCGGCTCACAGGGGGCGATCAACGAACGTGTTGTTCCGCTCTATCATCCAGAATTCCCTGGTGGTAAGTTCATTTTTGCTTTGGTTTCTTCTCTCTCGCTTTCCATTTTTGTGATACGCCTTTTTCCCTCCTTTGCAGGCTACCCAACAGATCTCCATAATAGCTGCGCGGTACCATGGGTCTAGGATGGACCTCCAGCGGGCCCGAGAGCAGAAGGAAGAGGCGGAGGGGCCCCTCGCCCGAGCAATGGAGGACGTAGCTGCCAGGGATTCTACCCTGGCGGGGCAGGCTGCTCAAATCGAACAACTCCTCAAGGATGCCGAGTCGGCTAAGGTTGGCGCTGAAAAGCTAAGTGCTGCCCTTGCCGATGCTGAGGGGAGGATCACCGAGCAGACGCGGCGGCTTTCTGCCGCGGAGGAGAGGGCGGTTGGCTCAGAGGAAAGCTGTCTGGCTCTCACCCAGGAGCTGGACAGGATCAGAGCCGAGGCACTGAACAGGAAGTCGGAGGAGCAACTCCGGGAAGAGTTCGCCGATGACGTGCTCCCTGCTCTTGAGGAAAACAGCAAGGAGTTCTTCAAGAAAGGGTGGGACGAGGCGCTCCAGTCTGCTGGAATCCCGTCAGACTCCCCGCTCTTCCAGATGCACAAGTACGTGCCCTCGGCAGAGATGGAACGGGCCGAAGCAGAGATTGCTGCCGAGGATGAGATCCAACGCCGGTGCAAGTCTCGGCGGATCCGCCCGAGGCAGTGATAGTGGACTTGTTCGAAGAGGCCCCGCCGGACCATGCCCCTGATCCTCATGTTGCTCAAGGTCTCTCTGTGGCCGAAGTACCTCTCTTTCTGCCTGCTCCAGAAGCTTCTCAACCTTTTTATGCTGACTCGCCCTCGGCTGATGTTGTGGAGATGCCCGGGGCCAGATGAAAGCCCCTTTTTCTTTTTGATTGTACTCTTTTTTCTTTTGTAGCCTTTGGGGACGCAAAGCCCCTCTTCTTGAAATAAATCATGAGTACTTTTTCCTTTTTTGCGTACAGTAGTGTTTTTTTTTTTTTTTTTTGGAACTGTCTTCGGGGTTGCTCGCTCATTCAAGAGGCACGCTCTTGTGTTTGCTTCGGGGACAGGAGTCCTTGAACTCTGTCCCCAGGGCCTTGCCCTTCCAGGAGGATTGCTCCTGTATATGCTTTGGGGACAGGAGCCCTTGAACTCTGTCCCTAGGGCCTTGCCCTTCCAGGAGGCTTATTCTTGTATTTGCTTCGGGGACAGGAGCCCTTGAACTCTGTCCCCAGGGCCTTGCCCTTCCAGGAGGCTTGCTCCTATATATGCTTCGGGGACAGGAGCCCTTGAACTCTGTCCCCAGGGCCTTGCCCTTCCAGGAGGCTTGCTCCTGTATTTGCTTCGGGGACAGGAGCCCTTGAACTCTGTCCCCAGGGCCTTGCCCTTTATCTTTGTCGTTGGCAAGCACTTGAGGGAGAGGATACTTCAAAAGTAATATTTCTTTAGATTCATAACATTCCATGGTCGCATTACAAGTTTTCCATCCATGCCCTCTAATCTGTACGACCCGGCGTCCCCGATTGATATCACTTTGTAAGGCCCTTCCCAGTTAGGTCCCATTTTTCCCTCTGTTGGATCACGGGTATTAGCCGTTACCCTTCTGAGGACCAGATCGCCTATTCGGAATTCTCGCGCCTTGACCCTTCTGTTGTATAGTTGGGAAATCTTTTCCTGATACTTAGTTATCCTCAAGGCGGCTGCCTCCCTTCTTTCTTCCACTAGATCCAAATCCAATCCTAGTTGACGGTCATTCCCCCCTTCGTCGAAAGCTTGGGTCCTTATGGTCGGGAGCCCTACTTCGAGGGGTATGATTGCCTCCATTCCGTATGCCAGGGAGTATGGGGTTTTCCCTGTCGAGGACCGAGGGGTGGTCCTGTACACCCACAAAATATTTAATAGTTCTTCCGCCCATTTTTCCTTGGCTTTCTCCAACCTCTTCTTGATCCCATTGATAATTGTCTTGTTGGAGGCCTCTGCCTGCCCGTTGGCTTGAGGATAGGCAGGGGTGGAGTAGAAATTACGGATCCTGAGTTGCTCACAGAAAGACTTGAAACGCCCGCCGGTGAATTGAGTCCCGTTATCCGACACCAGTGCCCGGGGAATCCCAAACCTGGTGATTATGTTCTCCCAGACGAACTTTTTGGCATCTATGTCGCGGATATGAGTCAACGGCTCCGCCTCTACCCACTTGGTGAAAAAATCTGTGGCCACAATGAGGAACTTCCTATTTCCGGAGCCTTAGGCAGGGGTCCAACTAAATCGAGCCCCCACTGGGCGAATGGCCAAGGGCTGGTCAGGGGGTGTAAGTCCCCCGCGGGTTGCCTGATTGCAGGGGAGAACTTCTGACACTGGTCGCATTTTTGGACGTATGCGCGCGCATCCCTTTGCATTTGCGGCCACCAATATCCCTGAGACATGATGCGGTGTGCCATTGATCGCCCCCCAGAGTGCCCCCCGCATATTCCTTCATGTACCTCATAGAGAAGGTCTTGTACTTGGTCTTCTTGGACGCATAGCAAGTAAGGCCCTGAGAAAGACCTCCGATACAGTTTCTGATCCGGAGAGACCCAAAATCTTGGAGCTTTGAGTTTTATCTTCCTTGCTTCCTTTGAACACTCCGGGAGATCTCCTGTTGTTAGGAACCTGAGAAAGGGATCAATCCAACTGGGCGGCTTGTGTGCGTCCTGGATGACCATTGCCTCGGGAGCATGATCTATGCAGGATGCGGGAAGGTATTCAATGGTGATCTTGCGCGACTGGGAGGAGTCCACCTCCGAGGCTAGACAAGCCAGGGCGTCGGCATGTGTGTTCTTGTCTCGGGACACTTGTTTGATTTCAATCCGGCCGAACTTTCGAATTATAGTCGTCGCCTGCTGATGGTAGGCCTTCATCCTAGGGTCCCTTGTCTCAAACTCTCCGTTAACTTGATTGACGACTAGCATAGAATCACAATGCACGATTAAATCGGTAACTCCAGTCGCCTCCGCTAACCGAAGTCCTGAGATGAGGGCCTCGTATTCAGCTTCATTATTCGAAGCCTTGAATCCCAGTCGAACGGCCTGCTCCGCAATAATCCCATCTGGAGAGGTCAGCAAGATACCGATTCTGGACCCCTTACTATTTGACGAACCGTCCACACACAAAAGACATGGCGATCCTTCACAATTCGTTGGAGACGCTAAGTCGGGAGGAGGCGGTCCTTCTAAAACGGGATGCTCCCCCGAAAACTCAGCTATGAAGTCTGCCAATATTTGACCTTTTATCGCAGTTCGGGGTTTGAAATGAATGTCGTGCTCCCCCAACTCTACTGCCCACTTGGAAATCCTTCCGGAGAGTTCCGCTTTCCTCAAAATCGCTTTCAAGGGCTGATCGGTAAGGACAGTGATTGGGTGCGCCTGGAAATAATACCGCAGTTTCCTTGCAGTGATGACCAGGGATAGAGCCAGTTTCTCTAGGGGTAGATATCTTGTCTCTGCGTCCAGGAGCGTCTTGCTTATATAATAAATCGGCTTCTAGCAGTGCTCATGCTCACGGATAAGTACCCCGCTTACCGCAAACTCAGATACTGCCAGGTACAAGAACAACATCTCCCCCTGGATGGGGACGGATAAGGTTGGAAGAGTCCATTCGTTCATATCCGGCAGTGGCATCTACCAGCTGGTCCACCTTTGGCAGGGGGTAGTCGTCCTTGGGACATGCCTTGTTTAGATCTGTAAAGTCTATGCAGACACGCCATTTCCCCCCTTTCTTCTTTGCGCACACCGTATTAGACAGCCATTCTGGGAATTGTATCTCTCGAATGGCGTCGGCCTTCAGGAGTTTGTCGATTTTCTCGTTAACCGCGCTGGTGTGATGCGGGGCCATGCGTCGTGGCCTCTGTTTGACTGGCTTGTGCGACGGGTCAACATGCAGCCTGTGTGTGATTATCTCGGGGTCTACCCCCGTCATTTCTATTTCGTTCCATGCGAACACGTCTGTATTTTCCCTTAGGAACTCGATCATCTCCTCCTGTTCGGCTGTGGGCATCGAGGTCCCAACTAAGAAATACCTCTCTTCTTCTCCCTCCACCAAGGGTACCTTCCGGAGGTCTTCTACCGACCGCTCAGTTGGGTCTATCCGGGGGTCATCCATTCTTGGACGTCCGGACTGTGATTGCTATTTTTCCGTAATCTCTTCCGGTGCTCGCCCCTTCTCCTGGCTGAATGCCCCGGCTCGAACGGCTGAATAAAAACAATTTTTCGCGGACGCTTGGTCCCCCCGGATCTCCATGATACCTTCTGGCGTGGTGAATTTTAATTTCTGGTGGAAAGTGGAGTGCACCGCTCCCAATGCATGCAGCCATGTTCGCCCCATAATCACGTTGTAGGGAGAGTCCGTATCGATCACGACAAACTCGGTGTCGATGACAAAGGGACCCGTGACAACTGGCAATGTGATTTTTCCCACGGGCAGGGCGAACGAGCCGTTGAATCCGATGAGGGGTGTCCTGACTTTGGTGAGGTCTTTGGGGCCAAGACCCATCCGTTTTAAAGTTTCGGAGTACATCACCTCCGAGGAACTTTCAGAGTCTATCAAAATCCTTTTGACATCGAATTTTCCTATCCTCAGGGTCAAGACAAGGGCGTCGTTATGAGGAGTCACTATGCCTGTCAAATCCGCGTCGGAGAATGTAATGCCAAGCTCACCCGTCCCGGCCCTTTTACTTGGTGGCCCTATATCAACCTCGGCTACCTTCCTCATAAAAGCTACCCTTTTGAGGTCGGACTCGAGTTCCTTGGACGTGGGGCGATCCAGGGGACATATATGGATGATATCTATGATGTTTGTCCGGTTCCTCGGTCGGGGCAAGGGCTTGTCTCTCTTCTGGCCTGGGCTCTATGTACTCTTTCAAATATCCGTCTCGGACCAATCTTTTCAAGAACGATTTGAACACCCGGCAGCTTTCGGTACGATGCCCGAAATCCCGGTGATAGGAACATCTAACCTTTTGATCACGGGTGGAGGGGTCGCTCTGCATCTTGGGCGGCCATTTGAAGAACGGCTCGTGCTTGATTTTATGAAGCAACTTGAAGATGGGTTCCTTGAACACAGTGTGAACTCCTTTGGACGAATCCCCTGGAGGGGGTAGCAATCCCTTTCGGGGAATATCTTCCCGCTCCTTCTCTTTTCTCTTAGATTGGAGGGCTCGGCCTTTGCTGCTTCCCATCTCGTCCTCAATCCTCGAGTATTTGTTTATCCGGGCCATTAGTTCCCCCATATCCGAGGGGGTCTTCTTGGTCAGGGATCGGTACAGGTCCGTGTCCCTTGCCAAGCCGAGCCGGAAAGATGCTGCTGCCATGACCTCCGAGCAGCCTTCTACTTCATTAACCTCTTCCCAGTATCAGATGGCGTACTGGCGAAGAGTCTCGAATTCCCTCCGTCTGAGGGTCAGCAATGATCCAATGTCTTTAGGGCACTTACTCCCCGTAATGAATCGAGCCAGGAACTGCTTAGTCAATTCCTTCCAGGACCCAATACTGTTGGGGGGAAGCGCCTCGAACCACTTCATCGCAGAGTCCCCCAAGCTAATAGGAAACACTCGGCAGAGAAACCGTTGGTCCGAATGATAGAGGGACATCATCTGCTTGTATTGCATGACATAGGCTTCGGGATCGGACCGCCTGTCATAAGTTTTGAACCGCGGCACGACAAACTTTCTTGAAACCTCCATCTCACCGATCTCCCTTGTAAAGGGTGTTTGTATGACTTCGTCCTCGGCCTCATCCTGGACAGCCTTACCCTTTGTCCTGGAGTCTAACCGGGCTCTAAGATCAATTTCTTCCCTGACGGGATGCCTTCTGAAGTCCTTGAGTTCATCGGTAAGCCCCTCATTTCCTGGGCGTCGTGTGGATTGGGTTGAGTCCTCCTCGGATTCATCTCCCTTCCTCCATCTAGACAAACCTCACCGGAGGTCGTCCAGGGCCAATGGCCTTGCTTTCCTTGAATGGTTGTCATGATGATGCTCACCGGCTCTGGGTCGCTTTGGGGCCCTAGAGCTTTTTGCTTTGTTGTTTAGGTGGTTTCTTAGATCCTTCGTTTTCGCCTCCCGGGCGGGAAGCCCACGAGAAAGGAATGAATCCCTCGATCTTTCGCCAGAGGCGGCAAACTCGTTGAGCCGGCTTAGGACGTTTACATTGTCCTTTTCCAGCTGTCGTAATCTATTGCCGAACTTTTCTTCAATCACCTCCGCCAGCTGACGAGCCAAGGGGGCTGATCCCCCTGACCTGATTCCCATACTGGTTTGAGGGGTAACCCCTCTTGACCGAGTAGAGGCACTTTTATTCATATCGGTGTGATCCCTTCCTCCGTGATGACAGAGAGCTTGTAACTCGAGACTCCTTTGGTGGGGGCCTTTCCATTTCTGTCGAGTGTTCACCATGGTCACTGTTCTTTATAGAGAAAAAACTAGGAAAACTAGTCGTTTCCCACAGACGGCGCCAGATTGTGCGTGCAAGATCCTGCACAATATAAAAACGAGAACTGATCTCTCCCTTGGTGAACTCGAGTGAGCCAGTTGAGTGACCAACCACGCTGCTTAGAACAGCCTGCAAGGTCCGGTGGTAACCTGGAACGGCAACGGGAGACCCTGGGGGAGCGGAAGAACGATCCAGTAAGGCTGAAAGAGGATCCTGGAACAAAGAAGAACAAGTTAGAAGGGCGCCGGAGTGTTTTTCGGCGTATCCCCTCCGACGATCTAGTCAGTCTTTGAGAAAGAGAGAGGAAGGAGAAAACACTGAGTGTGTATTGTAGTAAATAGTTCTTTGTTGCATACCGATCTTGCCTTTTGCAAGGAGTATTTATACCTCAAAAGCTCATGATTGCTGTCAGTGTAGTTAGTAGGTGATCATTAGGTACAGGCAGTGTGGGCACTGATTCTGATGAGGAATGTCTTCTCTTCTTAACTGCTCGGGGTCCCGAGCAATCAATGCTGCGTCATCGGAATGCCGACGGTACAATGTACTCCTCTCGGGGAGAATGCAGTAAATGCTCTGTATTAGGAGCATTTATTGCCTTTCATTTCCGAACCTTACAGCATTCAATGCAGTCTCGTCAAGGGAGTGGTGCAATTAATCGTTTGTGTTCCCAAGTCGCGTGTCAGCAACGGCATGCGGCTTTTCGGTTTTTGATGTGATATCGTATGCCACGCGTCCATCCCCCATTGGCTGTGGCCCCTGCATTCCAGTACGTTCTGACACTAATTGTGTAAGACGAGGTCATGATGAATAGCCTAGACTAGCCTAGGCTAATGACCTGTACGTCAATAGCTTATCCTGGAGTAGAGGAGGCGTCCAGGACGGGGTACACCTTGGCACCGAGGAAAGGCTTATCTCGGAACCGAGGAAGGGATACCGACCGAGGTACCATATCAGACCGAGGCTACGTGTTGGTTGTAAAACGTACTGAATGCCATGATCCTATATGACGAGTACCTCGGGGGCGAGGACCTTGTGCGCCGATGGTGCTTGATCTTAGCAACAGTGTTTTGGTAAATACCGAGGACACGTGTTTTCATCATGGAGTATTTCAGAAAAATCCCATCAATTACCAAAAATGTTGAGTAACAATTCGAAATTAAGTTTGTATTGGAAAAAAATTTGTAGTATTGTATGAAAAAATAGAGTCATGTTTAGTTTATATCTTAGAAACATGTTTTTTGGTTTTCATAAATAAGGAGGAAAATTGTTTGACTAACTGTTTTTTATTTTTATTTTTAAAAAATTGAGAATAAAAAGTAGACAGATTCAAATAACATGTTAAGATAGTTTTATATCTTTTTAGAAACAATTTTTATAGAATTTAGAAAAACACATCACGAACACATTTATGTTTTTATTGTTTTTTGAGTTACTGTCCAAATAAATTTTACTATTTTTTATTCTGTAAAATTGTTTTAGAAATTATATAACCAAACAAATTTTACAACACAAAAAACACGAAAATAACACTTTTTTAAAATTATTTTTAAAAATAATTTTAAGATACTATTTTTTTTTATACTCAAATTAAACAGGGCTAGTATTTTTAAAAATTGATTTTTAATATTTAAAAATAAAATATTTTTTGGTTACTGAAGAAATTTAAAAATAAAATCACAACTAATTTAGAATGCACAAAATTACTTAAAATAAAATCACACGTAATTTAGTACTCGAACCTTAACGAGGTGTTGGAGGTGGTGGACTGCAAAGTGACTGACCAGATGAACCAAAGCCTGTTGAGAGTTGTCTGTGAGGATGAAGTTTTTAAGGCTGTTCAACAATTGGGAGCTCATAAGGCCGTTGAGATGTTTTTTTGAAGGGGGCTTCATGTTGAGGGAGTTGAATAGAACTAATATTATTCTCATTCCCAAGGAGGCAAACCCAGAATCAATTTCACAGTATAGACCAATTGCTCTTTGCAATTTTATCTATAAGGTAATTTTTAAAGTAATGGCAAATAGAATGAAGGGCTTCATGAACTCCATCATCTCCCCACAGCAAGCGGCTTTCGTTCCCAAAAGGCAAATCCAGGACTGTGTTATTGTGGCGAATGAGGTACTCCATCACCTGAAGTTGAAGAGGAAAGGCACAATACCGAAGATTGCAATCAAAATAGATATCAGCAAAGCATACGACATAATCGAATGGGACTTCCTGGAAGCAACATTGCTCAAGCTTGGGTTCAACTCTACATGGGTACATCTCCTCATTCAATGCGTCTCTACGGTTAGCTTTCAGATTGTTGTGAATGGAGAAAGAATATAAGTTTTTTACCCTCAAAGGGGAATTTGCCAAGGGGATCCTTTATCGCCCTATCTCTTCATCTTGGTTGCGGATGTCTTATCTTTGATGATACAAAAAGGAGTGGAAGAGCATAGTTTTTTGGGTATAAAAGTCCGTCGAAGAAGCCCTGCTATTTTCCACCTTCTATTTGCAGATGACTCTTTGTTTTTTATAAAGGCAAGGGAGCAGTGCATCATTAATTTGTTTGGTATTCTAGAAAATTTTGGTATGGCCTCAAGATAGTGTATGAACTACCACGAGTCTGGCATCCTGTTTTCAACAAATACAACACCGGATCAAAGAGCCCGCCTTTGTAATCATTCGGGAATGCAATCACTATCACTTGAGTCCAAGTATTTGGGGCTCCCCGCCTTCTGGGGTAGATCAAAGAATGAGGTTTTTGGGTTCTTATTAGAACGCGTCTTGAAAAAGTTGCAGGGTTGGCGAGGTTTGTTGCTAACACTTGGCGGGAAAGAGATTCGAATCAAAGCTGTGGTGCAAGCAATTCCATCCTATGCCATGCCGGTTATTTTATTTCCTAAAGGTTTTTGTGACAAGTTGGATAAGTATGTTAGGTCCTTTGGTGGGGTGATGGCGGGGAAAAGTGTGGTATTTATTGGAAAAAATGGGAGCTGATGGTGGACTTAAAGATGAGGGGGGTATGGGTTTTAGGGATTTTCATTGCTTTAATCAAGCTCTTTTGGCGAAGCAAGGTTGGAGAATTCTTCACCAGCCTGATTCCTTTTAGGTAAAATTTCTGAAGTCAGTCTACTTCCCTGATTGTGATTTTATGGTGGCAAAGAGGGGGGCTAGGCCTTCTTTGTTTTGGAGTAGTTTACTGAAGGGAAGGGAGCTGTTGGGGAATGGGCTGTTATGGCAAGTTTTGGATGGAAACAAGATAAATATTTGGGATGATAAATGAGTTCCTCTCCTTCCACAGACAGCTATTTCCACTGCTAGGCCCCAACCATGTGTTATTGAACGAGTAAGCCAACTCATCTCTCAACCTTTCAAAGCCTGGAACTCTTACTTACTGTCCTTCTTGTTCACTGCTGCCGATTGCAAGGGCATCTTATCCATCCCCATATCGAAGTTAAGTGGCAGTGATATAAGGATTTGGCAACCTTGTTCAACCGGTGCATTCTCTGTCAAGTCAGGTTATTCTTTGGCAATCACTCTCAAATCCTCATGCACTTTGGAAGCTAGCTCTTCATTTTCTCCTCACTCGAAGCTTTGGCATGTTTTATGGCATATGGAGGCTCTCCCAAAAGTTCGACATTTCTAGTGGAAGGTATGTAACAATGCACTGGTCTCTCGGGGAAATCTGTTTAAAAGGAGATGTGCAAATTCTTCTTGGTGCCAAATTTTCAAAGACAAGGTGGAGTCAATTGAACACCTTCTATTTGGATGCGAATGGACAAGAAAAGTCTAGTTTGGCTTGGACCTTGGTTTCAGATTCGTAGAGGATTTGAATGTGTCAACTTTTTTTTGGTGTTTGTCTCTCCTGGGGGCCATCAACAACACTGTCCGATCCATTGAGATTATGGGCAAAGTCGCAACAATAGCGTGGAATATTTGGAAGGGCCAAAATCAACTGGTGTTTAACTAAGAAGCGTCGGATGCATTCTCCACTCTTATCAAAGCCAACCTGTCGTGGAATGAAGTGGTGTCCGTGTATAAAGGTTCTGCTGGGTGCCATTTGTCTTCTTTCAGGTCTGTTCCTTCTCCTCTGGAGCGGTTTAATGGTCCTCATATTAGTTGTGATGGAGCTTTCAAAGAGCGGAGTGCTGCTATAGGTGTTATTTTGAGGGATACAAATGACTGCCTTTTGGATGGAATTGGAAAGTGTATCCCTGCTGTTTCAAGTATTTTTGCGGAGGCAACTGCTGTAAGAGAGACTTGCTTACTTGCAAGTGCTTATCACCTTCGATTTTGCACAATTGAGTGTGATAATCTGGAGGTTATCAAACTCAACTCAACCAAGGGACTTCCGCCTTGGGAGATAAGTATTTTTGTGGAAGATATCAAATCATATGTTCGACACTTAGATCTTAGGTTTTTACACAAATCACGAGCCCTTAACAGGGCAGCTCATTGGATGACAGTTTCGACACTTTCTAATTCTCTTCTTGTGAATTGAGTCAGCTGTCCCCTATTAGAGTTTCAGGCTTTTTTTTGCATCTGACTGTAACCAAGTTTTTTCTACTTAAATGAACTTGGTTATATTTCAAACCAAAAAAAAAAAAAAAAACCTTAAACATGAACCGGAATAAAATTGAATTTTAAGTTGTACCCGATCGGGCCCATGTATCCTCAAAGGTCGTAATGCAGTCCTAAAAACGAGAAACAAAGACCCCATTTATGGTCAAGGTTCACGTTGTTCCCGTGGCCAAAGCATCGTCCATCGCCCCCAATGGACACGCGACAGCCCTTAGTTTGCTTGTCGTCACTTGAAATTTCCCACCACCTTTTTTCTTCGAAAAAGCCGCCGCCACACAATTCTTTTGATATTTTTTTTTCTTCTTATCCTTTTATGACGTTGAAATTGAGATCAAGTTATGAAAAATTTATTTTTTTATAAATTTATTAATTTTGACGTAAATAACTTACATATGATCGAACTAGAGAATAGATTTATTAAAGTGTGTATAAATTGATCTTGACACCCTTAATCATTAAAATTAATGATGAAAAATAAGAATGATCCACTTTCATTCCTTTTTGTTTGGTTGGATGGATGAAAAATAAAAATAATTAATTTTTTTTTCTAACTAAGATTAAGGGTAATAATCAAGTCGTATCGTATCAGATTTTTATTGAGTTATAAAATTATAAATTTTTTATATTTCTTGTTTGCATGTCAAATCATTTTTAAGTTTGTGCCATAAAATTCTTATCAAGTTCGACTCGTGTTATCGTGTTGAGTCGAAAATTTTTACCCTTAGTTAAGATGGAAAAAATATTTTTTAATTTAAATTTAAATTTTTTAATTTATTTTATTTTTAAATTATATATATATAAATACATATTTTATTATATTTTTATATGAAATTAATATATACATAATAAATGTGTATATGAACAGATATATAGACAAATAAAATACACCTCAATACAAATAATTAATTTTTTATCTATTTTTCTTCCGATTTTAGAGGGATTGATTTTGGTGAATTGGAAAGAAAGTTAATTCATCCACTTTTTCATCCTTATTATCAAACATGATGTTTTATTTATCTCTTCAACTTTTCATCCTTATATTTTTTCATCATACTAAACACAGCATTAAAAAAAAAAAACTAAACTGCAAACAAAATATAGAAAAAAATGTTATTTCAATTTAATTTGTTTAATTGATGTATTAGATTTGTTAAATTAATAGCGAATCTCAATTAAATCTAATGAAAAAAATTAATGAAATTTTTTTATTTTACACCTCGAAAAATATCTCAATTTTTACTTTCTATCCTAAAAGATTTTTTTTTTTTCACAATGAACCATAAATGTCATAAATTAGTTTTAACATATGTTTTAAATTCTTTTAAACATAGATATACATGTCACCTAATAATATGAATGGTGAATTTACATTTTTCTCTAAGAACAAAATACGTGGGCGACAAGTGCATCAATTTTTAATGAAATTTGAAATGGATATCAGTCTAAGGCCTACATTAGAACCAATTCATACTATTTAGGGTACAAAGTGATAAAAATATTCTTTCAAGCATAAAATGAGAATTGCTTGTCAAAAACCCTAAAATAATTGATTAGTAAATAACGTGGGACATCCAAATTACGTGTAGTGCAACATCATTTAAATTTTATATGTTGAAATGAGACTTTTTTTATATAGGCATAGTAAGATATGACTAAGAAAATGAAAATTTTATTTTTTATTATTATATCAAAATTGTTATAAAATGAAAACGAAGATACAACTTTTAATTTCTCATTTTAAAAGGTTTAGGACCAAAAATATCAAAAACAAAGGTAGTGGAAAATAACGTAAGGCCTATCATCAGTGTGCTGATGTAATCCTTTTTTTATTTTTAAATCCTAGGGAACCTATATAATATAATACTAACACCTGTCAGCACATGGTCGCCCACCACCACAACACGCACTTCCCCTGTAAAAAATAAGGATCAACACCAGGAAGATCAGGTTTACGACATGATCCTTTTGGCACCCTTTTTATTTGATAAGAGAGACGGGGGAACTCTATAGTATCGATATTTTTTTTTTTTGGTATTGCTATTATCGGTTACTATTTTATATTTTATATGATAAAATTATAATTTTGAAATAAAAAATTATAACTGTTTAGAGAAAGTTATGATCGATTATATATACTTATGATCGATCATAAAAAATACGGTATCGATCTCAACATTTCATGATCGATTATGTTCCTTAATTATATGTTTGGTTGGAATAATAAAAATATAAAGAATATAAAAATAGAAAGAATGAATTTTCCGATCATAAAGATAGGAAGCTATTTTTCTCTTCATTTTGTTTAGTACAATGTATAAAAAGTTGGAAGGATAACTTTTCATTCTTTAGTATTAGAAGAAAAAAGAAAGGAAAGACAAAAGTAAATATTTTTAATTTATTATTATACACTTAAATAAGAAAATAATTTTTACAATGATATAAAAGTTCAAAGCATTAATTTGTTATATTATCGAATAAATATATTTCAACAAATTAATATTTTTAATTCGACCTGTATAGAAAAATATAATTTCAATTGGACAAGTAAAAAATATAAATTATTTTTTGTAGTGTTTAAACATGGAAGATGTTTCTAGAATGTGCTATAAATTTTTTTTTTTTTTAAAATTTCAATTAGTTTATTACATAAATACATTGATTTGTATAACAAATTAGAATAGACAAGACTTGGAGGGTATTGTAATAAAGTGAAAATTTCATCAACACTCCCTTGGTTAGGCATAAATTCAAAGACACCCCCTCCTCATTCTAAATCTTCACTGCACTCTCTTCTGATTTACACTGTTAAATCAAAGACACCTTTTACCGTAATCGACCGTTACTGATAATCAGAAAAGTGTTAATGTCATACCAAATTTTTTATGAAATGCCAATTTTACCCTTCTTATTCCACATGAAACCCTTCTCTCTCTCTCTCTCTCTCTCTCTCTCATGCCTCAATAACTCAATCACCTAACTGCAAAAACGTGACAATGAATTCAAGCCACTGATCCTAGCATGAACCGGTGAAGAATAATATAAAAAATTCAGTGCTATGAATAGGTGACACCATAAAAAAAAAAAAAAAAAAAAAAAAGCTCGGTGACACCGTACCCTTAAACATAATATAAGGAAAAAATTCAAAATAATTTTTAAAAAAAAATTTAAAAAATTTGGTAACATTGTACGCTTAAACATAATATAAGAAAAAAAATTCAAAATAATTTTTTTTTAAAAAAAATCAATAACACCGTACGGTTAAACATAATACAAAGAAAAAAATTTAAATAATTTTTTTAGAAATTTTTTTGAAAAAAAAACCAGTGACATCGTACACTTAAATATAATATAAGGAAAAAATTCAAAACAATTTAAAAAAAAAATGGTGATACATAAGCTTAAACATAATACAAGAAAAAAATTTAAAATAATTAAAAAAAAATCGATAATACCATACGTTTAAACATAATACAAAAAAAAATTTTAAAATAATTTTTTTTTTAAAAAAAATGGTGACACCTTACGCTTAATCATAATATAAAGAAAAAATTCAAAATAATTTTTTTTAAAAAAATGGTGACACTGTACGCTTAAATATAATACAAGGAAAAAATTCAAAATAATTTTAAAAAAAAAACGGTAACACTGTATGCTTAAACATAATATAAAGAAAAAAATTTAAAATAATTTTTTTTTAAAAAATCGGTGAAATCGTACACTTAAACATAATACAAAAAAAAAATTTTAAATCATTTTTTAAAAAAAAAATTTTAAAAAAAATCGATGACACCGTACACTTAAATTATATAATATTAATATATAGTTTAATAGTACTGCACATAACACTTGGAAATAAAAATATATATATTTATATATAGTTTAATGAAAAATAATTGGTGAATATGTAATTATTTATAAAATTCATGAGTAAAACGATAAAACGTCTATTTCCGTCACGTCTGTTAGCCGAACAACCCTGATAAGGGAGGTCAGTGAAATTTTTAAAAAGGCAAGGGGTGTTGTTAAAAATAAACCTATTTAGAGGGGGTGTTGATAAAATTTTTCCTATAATAAATTACCTTAGCCCCCACTGAAAGCTCCCAAATTCTCTCCAGCTTTCTGTCCAAAAGTGGACGGATTGAAAATGGTGGGCGGAAGTCATGATCTTTCATGCCAATTTTCCTTTCCATCACCCTTTGAAATCTAGCAATGGAAAAGTTTTCCTTCTCTTCCATTTTTCACGTTTCACTTTCCATCCACTCAATTTTTCACCATACTAAACATACAGTAAAATTATAACTTATATTTAAAAAATAATTACTTTTGATACCGGTACTGTAAAATTTCCTTAGAGAGAGTATCCTTCGGTTGGTTTGACATATAGACTGACAAATTGGGTTTTTATAGTTCTAAATTAGGTCCCACAAAATAATGATGTAATTCAAAGGATAAATCAAATAATAAAAAAGATAGATCATAAATTTAGACATCTGAAATTTGAATCTTGACAAGTTCTTGAGGCTAGATTATGAGTGATTTATCTCTTATGAATATCATAGTCCCAGCGTGGATGGTATATATTTGATCGGATCAGATAGACAATTAGTCGAGATATGCATAAGTTAGCTTAGATACTACTACAATTAAACTAAAAAAGGAAAAAACAAAAAAAATAAGTAATGGTGCAGCCCTTGATTGGTTTCCTATATCCATAATAATATATTTTGAATTTAATTTGCTCTTCAATTATTGTATTAATAATGGATCCAAAATAATAATAACTTATATTATGTCAATAAATTAAGTTAAAATAATACTTTTATATTAATAACGGGTATATTCTACTATAAGGATAACAGTAATTTATATGAATTAGTAATTATATATTAGAATTGATGATGTCTCGAAAATTATGGCCCAAGTCCAGTTGTGGATAGGGAGTTGATTAGTTTTATTTAGGTGGTGAGAACTGAGAGATAGCCTAATCAGTAGGGAGAGGCACAGGTGTTAAGTGGTTCACCCCAGCTGGCGGACTAAGGTTACATCCACTGTAATGAAGTCTCTTACACCTTGAGTTTGTAGATTGATTCCTTTATTTGAGGTAAGTAACCCTACAGGCGCTAGGTAATTATAGGAAGTTATATTCTAACTCATACATTCTTCGGTGTTCGAACACTTCGGAGGGGTTCCCATCGGCTCCTCTTATCTGCTTGCTGATTCTGTGGGGACCTTCCGTCCTTGCCCTTCAAGTAAAGCCCTGCTAGCTGTCGTTTCTGTACCCACTGTGCCTGGGTCGTTAAGCACCACCACCCCCCGTAGGTAGGTGTGACTGTCATAGGTTTCAGAGATGGTCCCCTTGTCCTTTTGGGACGCATGGCGTGGTGGAATGTGTCTAAGGTTAGGGTTTGACTTCTCCTTCTCTAACTATCTTTCTGCTAAGGCCGGACCGTCGGTCCTTTTGGGCTTTACTTCTTGATATGGGCTGACTAGGTATGCTTCCCTTGGGCCAACAGGCGAAGCAGAATGCTCTTGGCTCATTAGGCTCCATGGCCATAGCGGCCCATACTTAAAATTTTGTCCCCATCAGTTGTCCCCCAGCCCTTGGTCACAATGATGATGTCATCTCTAACCTGGGGTTAGAAAATGCCATATCCGACTCTATTTCTTTATGCAGCGAAACTACCTGGCGATCGGGTCTGACCCGATTTTGGGCTGGGTCGATGTCTGCCGGTTATGGTGGTACACGTGTAGCCAACGGATAAGCCCGATGGGACAGTTTCCTTGGTGTGTCCTGTCATCAGTCTCATCATGGCTTAAATGTTGCGTATAAAGGGAAATCTTTTTTTGCCTTTTCAAGTTTCGTGCCCTTTGAAATTCTCTCTCGTGTCTTCTTTCTTCCTTTTGATCTCCGAGGCGTCTTGTTCCAGGCCTCTTGGTGACTTAGAGCATCTTCATCTCCGGTTCTCTTCTGCGTCTAGCGCTTCACTAGGTACGTCTTCTCTTCCTTTTCTTTACTCCTTCGACCTCGATCCATTCAACCCTCCTTGGTGGGGCTTTGGATTTCGTTTCCTGATCTGGTGGTTTAGCTACTTTAGAGAACATTCTAACGACCTTTCTTTCCTATCGTAGTTCGTAGATCACCTTTCTGCGTCACGGGTACTCTTCTTTAGAGCTTGGTGTCTGAAACCTCTATTTTTAACAAATTGCGCCTTGCATCTGCCCTCTCTTCATTCCGGTTTGCAATCTAAGCTTTTGATGGGAAAATTCGTTGTTTCTTCTGAGTCGGAGTTTGTTGATGAGGTGACCAAGAGGGCCTCAACGACTTCTTCTAGCGGTCGTTCATCTTCTGCTGGCGATGAGACTTTGGGGTCTGTCCCCAGAGTTTCATCTTCGGCACCTCCTATAGATGTCGATCCTCTCTCCACTTTGCTTCTCAGTCCTTGTGCTCAGCCGAGGAAGAGGGAGTCTAGGGCTATGCCACCCTCTATTCCCAGGAAGAGACCTCGACATGACATGTCTGACCTGTCCTGCTGTGCGGAGGATACCTCCAGCTATCTTGACGAGGAAGACCTGGAGGATCTGAGACGGGAGTACTGCTTCCCTGATTCTATATCTTTGCACCCCCCCCAAGAAACACGAAAGGTGTAATTCCTCTATCCCGGGCTTGATCTGCTTCTAAGAGTCCGCATTTTGGGCCGGCCTCCATTTTCCTATAATATCTGTCCAACTAGGCTCTCTCCTAATGGCTGGGGCCTTCTAATCAGTTTTCTTGTCCACTGGTTTGAGAGTGAAAATGACTCCCCCCTTCCATCTCAGAATTCACCTCCCTATTCCAGCTTATGTCTTCTCTTTCCTTGGGCTTTTTGTATTTCGCTACGAGGGTAATGGCGAAGACTCTGATTTTTGGGCTCCCTTCTTCTAACAAAGGGTGAAAACCTAAGTTCTTCTTTGTTAGGGGGGGACTCTTGGGAGCTGTCTGAGGAGCCTGGTGACGTCCCTCGCATCCCCAGGATGTGGGGGATTCCAAGGAATATCAGTAAGGTCAATTAGCTGGCTACGCTTTCTCTCTGTTTTGCTTCTAATTTTCACATTTTTACTTACTCTAGCTTGTCTTGCAGATTTTTGTCCTATTTTGAACGCAAAGGAGACTACCCGAGTCGCCAAGGCTAAGGTCTTTGGGTTACAATCATTTTTTGATTTGGTGACTGACGAGAAACACGCTAAGCACGAGCTTGGTCCACCAGTCAATCTTTCATTAGGGACAACATCTTTGCCTACCCCTCAGACTGAGACTATGGACCCCAGCTTGATCATGTCGATTTCCTCGGACTCTAAGCAGTCGAGGAAGAAGAGAAAACTGGCAAAGGGGGGTGACCACCCCCCAAGGTGGCATCGGTGTCTAGGTCTGATGTCGCTTCTCTAAAACAAGAATGCGAGGACCCTGCCTCCGTCGAGCCCAGCTTCCTCGCCCTCGCTGTCCACTGATCACCCCGAGAGTAAGATTCCTCCTGAAGTACCTCTGACGGGGCTACCTGGGGCTTCTGTGGCCTCACACGTTCCTCCTCGGCCTCAGCTTATCTCTTCGCGAGGCCGCAAGAGGGAAAACGTCCCTTTCTCGCCCAAGCCACAAATAAGCGATTTTCTTTGCGAATCTAAGACTGCTGTGGTTGCTTTGTCTGAGCTGATCTCTACGTCGGATCCCAAGTTGGCCATGCAGGTTCCTTTTGAAGGAAAAGTGCGGCATGCCATCTAGAGCCTAGCCGAGATACTCTTCTTTTTTTTTTTTTTGAGTTTTCTTCAACCTCTAGGTGCTCTTAGTCGTTTGCTACGCTCATTGACCCCCTTTTCTTTTCAGGTCCTCGCCTGCGTGAAGATGATGAATTTCCATCATGGGCAGGAGCTTAAAAGGTCCAGGAGCCTCTTAACATCGTGACGGCCGCTAAGGACGCGACCGAGGATAAAGTGACAATCTTGTCAGCCGAGGTGATCGAGATGAAAAGATGCTTCGACGAGCTGGATGCTCGCTTCCAAGATTATGCCAAGCTAAAGGATTCTGAGCTGGCGGCTAGGGACGCCGAGCTGAAGGCCAAGGTCTTCGAGCTGGCCGCTAAGGAAACTGCGCTGGTATCATCGAGGGGCAGGGTCTCAAAACTCCTGAAGGAGGGGGTCGTGTCCTTCGTGAATGGGTTTTTGAACTTCTGAGATCAGGCTAAGGAGGTGTACCCTGACCTTGACTTTGATTACTTTGCTCCTCAGCTTGAAGGCTTGAATCCTGTTGGGGCGACCAGTTCGGAGAAAGATGTTGCTGCAGCTGAAAAAATGCCTAATGCTGAGAAGGTTATTGAGCAAATTGGGGATGCTGAAATGGCTGTTTGAGCTTCCTTTGTCGTTACTTCTCTCTTCCTTTTGTAACCTTTTGAACAATGTACTTGTACTTTTGGAGCTATGGTTGTTGGTTCCCTTTCTCCCTTTCATTTATGAATGAAATGTTCTCTGAATGAAATTTTTTTTTCTCTTCTTATTTTTTGAATTAGGCTGTTGTAGAATCCACTTATATAGCCGAACTTGCCGAGCTCGTCACCTGTCGAGTTTGCCACTTGTCGAATACCTGTGTTGGGGTTTTTTAGAGTTACTCTGGTCTTTTCCCATTTCTTTTTATGTACTGTAGATCTGACGGTTTCATTTGTTTGAGGACGTGCGCCGTCACTGGGGCTAGTGGCCCCTCGATCGTGGTGCCTTAATGATTCCCACAATGCCACGTGTCCCTCCTCTTAAATGCGAGGGACGTGCATTAATTGGGCCTGACATAAATGATGAGTGTATGATTGCCAGGTCTATAAATGGGTATTCAGGGGTTCGAAATCACTTACTTCGTCTTTCTGGTGCAGTTGTCTCTTTCTGGCCTTTTAAGAGGAGACTCTTTTTTCACTGTTGCTATGGCCAGGACTCCTTCTTCTTCGCGCAAGTTATGGAATGACTCTTTCCTGATGTCGAAACCAGCTTTATCAATGAAGACGAGGTCCATTCTGTCACCTTACGCTTCGATTTCCCTCTTGGAGTGGTCGTACGCCACACCAATATGCATCCCTTCCATTATTTGATTAGAGACAAGGCTTGCTTCTTTGAAGCCCCTTTCTTGTTAGGGCTTCGATTCCCGTTTCCCCCCTTTATCCGTGATGTCCTTCATTTTTTTGGTTTCTGTCATGCAGCGCTCCTTCCCACAGCTTGGGCGGTCTTACTGGCCTTCGCGACGGCGTGGGGGGAATTATTCCCTCAATCTAGGGCCACTGTGCCAGAGTTCCTCCAATTTTTTTGCCCCGAGGAGGTGTCTAAATTCTATCACTTTGTCCCAGGCGAGGGGGAGAGATTCTCATCCGGGACCTTCCTCCGGAGCCTGAAGGGTGGAGGAGGAGGTATTTCTTCATTTTTAGAATTGGTTGGGAGTACAGGGTCCACTTTCCAGCTTCAGCCAAGGTTTCTACGGAGTGGGGGCAGCGCAGGAATTTAGGTGAGTTCGTGTTTTTGTTGGATCCCGGTTGGTTTTTCCTTCTGCATCAGGTAACTACAATGCTTGTTTATTGTTGCTATAGATGAGCTTCCGCCTTTATCTGACAGGGGTTGGATCACGTTGGCCAGGCCCGATCTCGTCTGCCTTTTTTCTTTCATCAATTGATGCATCTCGAGCTGGCTTTGAATCCGAGCAGTCATGAGTCTGACAACCCCTTGTTGTTCCACTATTGTTAACCTATTCAGAATGATCTCATTTCTCTTGGTTTTGTCTGTACAGTCCCCTTGTATTTGATCACCCAATGCGACATGATCATGGAGCAGGTGGATGAGAAGAGGCGAGCTAGGAGCTTAAAGCCTCCGACTAAGAGAGCTAGGTTAGGGGAGAGCAGTTCCAATCAACCCTTAGGTGCAGGTGCTGGGGCTGGGACTTGCTTGCGCTATTGCTGGCGAAACTCATGCTTCTGTTGCTAGGGTTCCTGCCTCTATTGCCGAGGTGCCAACCCTGCAGCCAAGGCTTGACGTTGAAGGTGCCACCGTGGGCACAGTCATGGTTGATCCGGTGAGAGGGCCAGTTCGACGGGGCTCTCCCTTGGTTGGTGCTGTCGGTTCCAGATCGGCTCGCGCCTACCCGACTTCAGTAGTTGACCCTAAGGGGAGCCTGCTCAGGGACATAAGCCTTAGCAGCCGCGCGTTGACGAAGTTGATTCCTCGAGCTGCACATTCTCTTTGTTTTCAGTCTGTGACGCACGTCTGCGCACTCGGGAGGGAGATTCACATTTTGAGGAGCAACGTCCAGAGGAGGTTGGTTGAGCTCCGGGAAGCTTGCCAACGGAGTACCGAGCTTCTGACTTGGGGCTTGAAGACCGAGGAAGAACTGGAGCAAGTCTTGGAGTAGTGGGCCCATATTTTCAAACAACTAATTGCCAGTACTTCTGTCAAAATTTCCCTTAAGGAAGAGTTAGCTTGCTCGAAGGAAAGGTATGATGCTCGAATCAAGGACTTGTTGAGCTCTTCCCTCGCCTGGTCCCTACTGGCGGACCAGCTGAAGGAATCACAGGCTATAATTGCTGAACTGAATAATTCTTTGGCTCCTAAATACCAATTGGTCGAGGACCAGCAGAAGGAGATCGAGAGGGCTAGGTTGGAGGCGGCTCAGACATTTGTGGATGAGTTATTCAATTTTGTTGACCAGACGATTGAGCAGTTTCTAGGGCTGGATTTTGAACAGTTTCAGTCGTAATTTGATGTTCAGCCTGGAAATGGTGCTCCCCCGTCTAGGTAGACTTGATGTTCAGCCTCTTTGTTCCTTCTCTTTGTTGTTGTTGTTTCAGCTCTTTTTTTTTTTTTTGCAATACTTGTAAACACTTCTTTTTGTAGTGGGATTTCCTTTTCTATCTTTGGCGAAGCATTTCTTTTTCTTTTTAAACACTTGTAAATTCTTTTTCTTGTAATGAAGTTTCCCTTTATCTCTGGAATGATGCGCTTTGTTGATGTATTCCCTTGCCCCCTTGCTCCGAAGAGGCCTTGGCCTGTTTGGAGTAATGCTGCCTTCTGGGCTTCTACTTACTGTTGTTGTTTTTTTTTTTTTTTTTTGAAAATGGCTGCTAGTAACTGTTCGTTTTTTGTGGTAGCATTCATGCGGCCGACGATTTAAATAATTCCCGTAGGTTGTTCAACAACCTCTCCGAATCTTGTACCCCATTTAATGCTACCATTTCTTGTGGAATTTCAATAGTCCTTTTTGTAAGCTATATATTTCCAAGTATCTCAAGTTTCTTCATCCCCTTGCTTTTAACAGTCTTCCTTCCTCGAATCAGTGGTTTCTTTTGTATAACCTTTTATCTTCTTAAGTCGATGGCTCCTTCTCCACTTTTCAAGCATCGTGCTCACCAATCTCTAAGTGGCGAGTGGTACTCCATTTTTCTTTTGCCCTCTTTGCTTACTGTCGCAGATGTTAACAACACGAGAAGTCAATATGACTTTCTAGAGGATTTGGTGGTTAGGGCCCCCACTCCAGATTAGCCTTGCAGCATGCCTTCGCCTAGCGAGGTTACCTTCTTTGAGGGTGCCTTTGAGTGTGGTCTTCGGTTACCCCTTCACCGGGATATCATTCGCCTTCTTTCCCACCATGGCATGTGTCCCTCTTGCCTTTCTCCTTCGGGCTGGGCTACTTTAGTTGCCTTTTTTTATCTCTAGCGGATACAGGACTTTGACACATTTCCTACTGTTTTCGAATTCTTTTACTTCCTGGATCTCTCTTTTGATTTCCCACCCTTTTTCAGCTCTCTGCGTTTCAAGTGATATTTCCACCCGCCCTTGATCGCGGATATCCTCGATTCCCCTGACGGATGGACCCAGCGCTACTTCTTTGTCTCTGGAGATTCGTGGAAATCCCCTGTAGGGGAGGATCGTCATCTGTGGGTTCCTTATTCTTGGGCGAGTTTCCGCGAGAGAGTTAAGTACTCCGATGGTCTTTTGTTGGTTGACTTTCATTGGTGAGAGCCATTCCTGCCCTATATTGGGTTGATGTTGTCTGTGCAGGCGTTCCCAGGCTTACTTCGTTGGAGGCTTCCCATGTCAACATGGTCGAGAAAGCTTCCCATGTGTCCTACTCAGTCCTCGTCACCCCGCAGAACCTTATCCATTTTGGGTTAGGGGGTAGCTCAACTTGGATCCAGCCAACACCCCTTTTCCTGTAGAGTTGGGTGAATCTACCACGACTTGGAATACCGAGGTGGAGGCCATGAAGAAAAAGCTGGCGGTGGTGGAGAGGGAGAGGGATAACCTGCTAAATGAGAATGCTCAACTCAAGGAGGGGAACATTCGACTGGAGAGAGAGGAACGCAAGCTAAAGAGGGTTGTTGTAGAGGGAGTTGGTGATGGGACTGCTGGAGGGGAGGCTCGTGTTGGTGGGGGAAGTGTTTGATTGTAGTTTCTAAGTCCCGACTAATGTGTTTCTTTAGTTGCTGCGAATTCTTTTGATGGTGAACACAGTGAGATTGTGAACTTTTGTCTATGAACTTTTGTTTACAAATGGTTGTAAACTTGTTGGTTGAATGAACTGGACCTTTTAGCATTTCCTGTTAATCTTGCTGATTGTCTTGCACTTGCCAAACTTCATTCCCGGGCTTACGAGCTCTTGTGGGCTAAGGAGCCCGGATGCCTGAGTTTACGAGCTCTCTTGGGCTGAAAAGCCCGGATTCTTGAACTTACGAGCTCTCTTGGACTAAAGAGCCCTAATTACAAAGCTTATAAGCTCTCTTGGATTGAAGAGCCCGGATTATGGAGCTTACGAGCTCTCTTGGGCTGAAGAGCCTGGATTTTCGAGCTTACGAGCTCTCTTGAGGTGAAGAGCTTGAATTTTCGAGCTTACGAGCTCTCTTGGGCTGAAGAGCCAAATTTTCGAGCTTACGAGCTCTCTTGGGCTAAAGAGCCCGAATTTCTAAGCTTACAAGCTCTTTTGGGCTGAAGAGCCTGGATTCCATGTTCGCCAATAGGTTTCGTCAAAGGTCTTTCCCTTCATGAGGACTTAAAAAAAATCTCATTGACTTCCACAAATGGGTTTTTACAATAGCTCTTCTTGTCATTATGATGGCTTCAGGGGGTGTTACTCATAGTAACATTTCAGGTGATCCGTATTCCATGAGTGTTGTAGGTTCCGCCCTTCCTCTGTCTGTAACTTGTAGTTCCCAGGTCAGACAACCCATTTCACAACGTAAGGCCTTCCCAGTTGGGGCTGAGCTTGCCATGGGCTGGATTTTTCCTTGCCGGGAGTAACTTTTTTAATACCAAGTCACCCGGCTTGAAACTTCTTCTTTTCACCCGCCTGTTGTAAAACCTAGTCGTGTTTCTCTGATAGGAAAATATCCATTGTAGTGCCTTGTCTTTTTTTTCATCAAGGAGATCGAGGATTACTAGTAGGGACCTCTCATTCTGTTACGGGTTGAACAGCTCGGCTCGCGCAGAGGGCACACCCACCTCAACTGGGGCTATCACCTCGGTCCCGTATGCCAAACTGAAAGGAGTCTCGCTGGTCGTAGTACGTGCGATTGTTCGATATGCCCATAGTACTGCTGGGAGGTGGTCCACCCATTAAGACTTAGAGGCCTCCAATCTCATCTTGAGCGCCATCTTAATGGTTCTGATAGTCACCTTGGCTTGTCCATTGGACTGGGGGTGGGCAGGAGCCGAGAAGTAGTTCTTGATCCCCAGTTCGGTGCCGAAACCAATGAACACCAGATTATCAAACTGCTTCCCATTGTCTAAAACTAATGCCCGAGGAACTCTGAAACGACAGATTATAGACTTCCATACGAAGTTCTTGACCTTCTATGCTGTGATCTTGGCTAGAGGTTCGACTTTAGCCCACTTTGTAAAATAATCTACTGCGACCACCACAAATTTGCATTGTCCGACCCCGACTAGTAGGGGGCCCAGGATGTCTAAACCCCACTCTTGGAAAGGCCAGGGGCTAACCACAGGGGTTAATAACTCGGGCGGGCAGTGCGGCAAGTTACCGTGCACCTGGCAGGCTTGGCATTTCTTTACTGCCTCCTTGGCGTCTTTACTCACAATTGGCCAAAAGTAACCTTGCCGTAGGGCTTTGCTTGCCAGGGTCCTCGCGCTGATTTGTTTTTCGCACATGCCTTCGTGGATTTCTCTTAGAATGTAGTATGTTTGTCTTTCTATCACACATTTCATTAATGGAAAGAAAAACCCGTTTTGTAGAGATTACCTTGAATTATCGTGAATCTTACTACTCTGGCCCTCAGTTTTGACGCTTCCTTTGGATCGTCCGGCAGCACTCCGTCTTGCAGAAAGGATACGATGGGGTCCATCCACGAAGTTCCTTCTTCGACTGGCATGGCTTGGTTTTCGATGGTTTGCTCTTCATCGAGTCGTACACTGGGCTCGACGAGGACTTCAACGAGCACCCCCTAGCATGTCTCAGTCCGCGGTGGTGGCTAGCTTGGCCAGGGCGTCAGCTCGAGCATTGGTTTCTCGTAATATTTGGACCAGCTCAGTCACCACAAATTTCCTCAGCAAACTGTGCACCTTTGCCATGTAGAGTGCCATTTTCTTGTCTTTGGCAGCGTATTCCTCTTCGACCTGCCTGACTACTAGCTGCAAGTCGCTATAGATCACTATCCGTTGCGCTTCCATTGGTAAGGCAAGGTTTGGGCCGGCAATGAGTGCCTCGTACTCAGCTTCGTTATTAGACGCTTGAAAGTCAAACCTCAGAGTATACTCCAGGTCGTACCCCTCAGGTGATGTCAGGATGAGACCCGCTTCGCTACCCTGGGCATTTGATGTTCCATCGACATACAATCTTCAGGTCCGAACGTCAAGAACACAGTCTCAACCTTCTTCATTTTCTTCGGGGGGTAGGTGAACTCAGCGAGAAAATCTGCTAAGACTTGTCCCTTGATAGCGGTCCTTGGCTTGAACTTGATGTCAAATTCACTTAGCTCCATTGCCCACTTCACCAGCCTCCCGGAGGCTTTTGGTTTGTGGAGTACCTGTCTCATTGGTTAGTCTGTCGGGACTTCAATGGTATGGGCTTAAAAATACAGTCTGAGCCTCTAAGCTGCCACTAGGAGGGCTAAAATGTGCTTCTCCATCTTAGGGTACCTTTCCTCAGCTCCCCGAAGGGCTTTGCTACAGAAGTAAACCGGTTGTTGTGCCCGATTCTGATCTTTTACTAATGTCGCGCTGATCGCGAAGTCGAACACGGTTAGGAAGAGGGTGAGGACCTCTCCTTTTCAAGGACTCACCAACACCGGGGTGGATGCCAAATAAGTCTTGAGGGCTTGGAAGGCCTCTTCACATTTTTCGTCCCACCGAAAGGCTGTTTTTAAAACCTTGAAGAAATGTTGGCACTTATCGTTGGAGCATGATACAAATCGGTTGAGTGTCGTTATCCTCCCGGTCAGGCACTATATTTTTCTTGTGCTGATGGGTGCTTTCATTTCGAGGATGGCCTTTACCTTCTCCGGGTTCTCCTCGATGCCTCGGCTGTTGACTATGACACCCAAGAACTTCCCGGCTGATACCCCAAATTCACACTTCACTGGATTGAACTTCATCATGTACTGTCACATGATTCCGAACGCCTCCCCGAGGTGTCGGACATGCGCCTCTGCTTTAAGTGACCTCACGAGCATGTCGTTAATATATATCTCCATTGTCGAGCTGAGCTTTTCTCGAAACATTCTATTGACCAACCTTTGATAGGTGGCTCCGACGTTCTTTAGTCTAAAAGGCATAACTTGATAGCGGAAGGTCCCTTGCTCGGTAATGAGTGAAGTTTTCTCTTGGTCGTTAGGTTCTATTCTGATCTGGTTATATCTCGAGAAAACGTCCATAAAGCTCAGAAACTCATGGCCAACCGTGGCGTCGACTATTAAGTCCATTCGAGGCAGCGGGAAGCTGTCCTTAGGGCATGCTCGATTTAGATTTGTGAAGTCGACGCAGAGCAGCCATTTACCATTTACCATTTACCTTCTTTACAAGCACAACGTTAGCCACCCAGGTCAAGTAGTCGACCTCCTTGATGGCCTTAGCTTGCAACAGCTTTGCCACATCCTCGTTGATGGCCTTTTGTCGTTCTGGCGTGAAGCTTCTTCTCTTCTATCTCACGGGCTTGTAGTGAGGGTCGATGCTGAGGCGGTGTACGATCCTTGCAAGATCTATTCCTTCCATGTCTTTCTATTTCCATGCGAACGAGTCTACATTCTCTTTTAGAAGTGAAATAATCTTCTCTCTGATTACAGGAAGCAGCATGGAGTCCATGAAGACTATGTGTTCCGGATCCTCGTCCAGTTGCATGGGCTCCAGCTGCTCAGTGGGAGTGGGTCTGGTTTCCAGCTCGTCCCTCATATCTAAGTCTTCTAGTTGGATCGATTCCACCTCCATTTGCTTCATCGATGCCACATAACATTCCCTGGTGAGGCGTTGGTCGCCCTGGACCATGCCGACCCCGTTCTCAGTGGAGAATTTCATCACCAAGTGGTACGCCGAAGGTATTGCCTTAATTGAGTTGAGAGATGGCCTACCCAACAGGATATTGTAGGCCAAAGGCACGTCGACGACAAGGAAGCGTGTAATGGTCGTAACCTGGCAAGGTTGGTCTCCTACTGTCAGGACAAGCTGTATAGCTCCGGTCGACAGGACCTTTTCTCCTTAGAAACCCAAGAGGTGGGTTCTCACGGGTTCGAGCCTGGATCTTTCGATGCTGAGCTGATCGAAGGGCGTCAGGAAGATGATATCTTCCGAGCTTTCGTTGTCCACGAGTACATGATGTACAGTTTTATTTGCAACGATCGCCTTTATGACCAAGGGGTCGTCATGCGGGTGTTGGCATCCTTCGAGATCTGCGTCAAAAAATGATCTCCACGTCTCGGTGGGGTACCTTTGTGACGGCTTGGAACTCGAGGAAATCTCACGACCGAGCTCTCCTGGCGTGCATTTTTCGTGCTGAGATGGATTCTCCGCCTCTTGCGAAACCTCCCGAGATGACTCAAATTTCGCCAAAGGCTTGTTGATGCTGCTGAGGTGCCGCGGCGGCGGCCTGGGCTTCTCGTCCTTGATCGTTCTGGGCTCTTCCTTCCCTTGCCACATACTGGCCTAGGTGGCCTCTTTGTATTAAGTACTCTATCTCCTTTTTAAGTTGGATGCAGTCATTGGTTTCATGGCCTATGTCCTTGTGGAACTCACAGTACTTGGCAGGGTCTTGCCTGCTGGGGTTGGATTTCATCCGAGGTGGCCACCGAATGAACCTTTCGTTTTGGACTTCGTGAAGAACTTGCGCAATGGAAATTATAAGGGGTGGCAGCCGTGCTGGGGCAAACCGTGGCTATAGGTCCTGTGGGGGTGGACCCAGGTGGTCTCAGACGTTGCCTCTCCTCTTCGGAGAGGGCTCTCTTCTTCTCCTAGGCGAATGATCTTGTTTCGGGGATCGATCATGTTTCTCCTCTTTCCTGGGACTACGGTCTCTTCTCTTCTTGCTTTCTTTAGTCGGCATTGGGCCTCCTTTCAAACGGAGGCTTCCTCCCTGTTGATGTACTTCTCGGCTTTCGCCAGTACCTTAGCCATGGTGGCTTGAAGATTCTTCGCTATCGAAAAGAGAAGGTCCTTGGATTGTAGCTCGAGCCCAAACATGAAAGTGGTTAGTGCGAACTTGTCATCCACACTTTCCACCTTTAGGTATTCCTGGTTGAAACGCTGTACATAGCTTCGGAGGGACTCGTTAGGCCCCTGCTTGACGCTCAGAAGATGGTAGGAAGGCTTTCTGTACGTCCTTGCTTCGATGAAATATGATATGAATTGGATGGATAATTCCCTGAAGGAGGAAATTGATGCAAGTTGCAGACGGTTGAACCAAGCTATTGACGACCCTTTAAGGGTGATGGCGAATGCCCGACAGCGTATCGGATCAGGATAACCTTGAAGCTCCATCTGATTTTTGTAAGAGTTCAGGAGGTCGATTGGGTCTTTGGTTCTGTCGAATGCCTCTATCAACGATGTTCGAAACTTCTGGGGAAGGGGGAAATGGAGGACCTTGGGAGTGAATGCCAATTCAGTCTGCTGGACTAGGGTATCCATGGTGTCAGGAGTCATTCCTTTAACCACTTCTTTCATATTACCCAGCTCTCGTTGGAGCTCATGGAGTTTTTGCTCCAAATGATGGTGCATAACATCTGGCGGGTGATAGGGCTTGTCTTCTTAATAGGTGGGTCTGGCCCTACTGTGGGCCTCTTCTTCATCGTGTTCACCTGGGTACCTTCTGCGATGATTTTCTTTGGAGTGGCTTCGCTCGTAGAGCTCGGTGACTCTGTTAAGGGGGGTTTGGCACTCCTGAGGAGGGGCGTCCTGATTGGCCTGGAGTGGAGGAGGTTCTTAATGTGTTGACGGGATATGAGGAAGCCAATGTGTCTGTATCCACTCCATCAGTTCCTGGTTCTGCGTTATTAGTTGAACTGTTGTTCGGTGATAAGCCTCTAGTTTGTTGGGAAGAGGGAGGTTTGCCTCTGGAGGGCGATCCTTGACGTCTCCTTCTGGGACCGAAAAGTTCTCTGGTGGGTTCTGACGGACTTGGGGATTGGTTGGAGCTTTACTCATATTTCGAGTAGAAACCATCAAATAAACAAAAGATTAGAAAGAAAACGATGAAAAACCATTCCCACAGACGGCACCAACTGATGATGTCTCGAAAATTATGGCCCAACCTAGTTGTGGACAGGGAATTGATGAGTTTTATTTAGGTGGTAAGAACTGAGAGATAGCCTAATCAGTAGGAAAAGGCACAAGTGTTAAGTGGTTGACCCCAGTTGGCGGACTGAGGTTACATCCACTGTAATAAAGTCTCTTACTCCTTGAGCTTGTATATTGATTCCTTTATTTGAGGTAAGTAACCCTACAGGCGCTAAGCCATTACAAGAAGTTATATTCTAACCCATACATTCTTTGGTGTTCGAACGCCCCGGAAGGGTTCCCATCGGCTCCTCTTATCTGCTTGTTGATTCTATGGGAACCTTTCGTCCTTACCTTGCAAGTAAAGCCCTGTTAGTCGGCGTTTCTGTATTCACTGTGCCTGGGTCGTTACGCACCACCAATCCCTGCAGGTAGGTGTGACTGTCATAGGTTTCAGAGATGGTCCCCTTGTCTTTTTGGGACACGTGGTGTGGTGGAATATATCTAGGGTTAGGGTTTGACTTCTCCTTCTCTGGCTATCTTTCGGCCAGGGCCGGACCGCCAGTCCTTTTGGGCTTTACTTCTTGATACGGGCTGCCTAGGTATGCTTCCCTTGGGCCAATAGGCGAAGCAAAATACTCTGGGCTCATTGGACTCCATGGCCATAGCGGGCCATAATTAAAATTGTCCCCATCAAGAATTATGGTAAAAAAAAAAATTGAAATCCTTAATAAAATATTAAATTGTTCTCAAACAAGTTTAGTTTGTATCAACGTGAATCGACCACTCACAATACAATTAACATCTAATATAAAAATTTTAATTTGAGAATCTAATTAATTATTAAAGTTAATAGTATTTTTGATCCTTAAATTATATATTTTTTATTAATTTAATTTTTATTACATTAAATTTATCAATTTAATCAATAAGATATTTAATTTGTGTTACTTTGCTTTCTATTAACCGTAATTATTACCAATTGTTATTTCTTTTCCAAGCTATACTATTTTTTCGTAGGCCAGGTCACGTTGACGGACAACCGTGGTCCTACTTATGTGTTCATACTACGTGATCCCGTGTGCGTGTCCGTATCGCATAGCCGTGTTGTATTCGATCAAGTTCAGCATATATGACGCAGCCTCTCTCCTCTTTTGCGGCTTTAATTCTCACCCAAATCATTCTGAACCCAGAACAGCCAACTCGAGTCAGTAGCTTTCCATTTTCAGACAGTGTCATTCTCAAAGTATATCTTCAATGGAACCCTCAAGTCCTTGCTCTGACCCACACCCATTTCAGTCAAATTTCCGCTGGAGTAACACGTCGGTTAAATGCACGCATTCTGATGAAGAAGCTATACTTGCATCAAGCCGGCCGAAGAAGCGTGCTGGTCGGAAGAAGTTTAAGGAGACGAGGCATCCAGTGTACCGGGGAGTTAGGAGAAGGAACTTGAACAAATGGGTCTGTGAGCTCCGTGAACCCAATAAGAAGTCTCGGATATGGCTGGGGACTTACCCTACGGCGGAGATGGCTGCGAGGGCTCATGATGTCGCTGCATTGGCGTTAAGGGGTCAGTCTGCGTGTCTCAATTTCGCCGACTCGGTATGGCGGTTGCCGGTGCCGGCTTCAACGGCTGCGAAGGATATAAGGATGGCGGCTGTCATGGCTGCAGAAGGGTTTAGACCCAAAGACGAGGCTGAGGTTTGTGGAAGTCAAGGAGGTCCAACTCAAAGTTTAGGAACAAATTTCCAATACGATCATCAATATCCATTTCCTACAAGTTGTCCAACAAAGCTAAGGCATGAGACTGTGGAGACATGTGATGAAGTTTCTGGAATCAACAAGATTACAGCGGATACGATGGAGACGATGAATGAGGCTGAGAAAGTGGTATATCTGGATCCGGAGGCATTGTTCGACGTGCATGGATTGCTTGTGGACATGGCAGAAGGGCTCCTACTTTCTCCACCGCCATGCTTAGGTGGTGATTTTGGCTCAGAAGAAGTTGAAGAAGATGCCGAGTTGTCGTTATGGAGTTACTGACGGGCTACTTCCATAGTTATAGTTAATCGAACATTTCAAATTAGACGAGACCTTTACGATCATGTTTAGAGGAGGTTATTATCAATTGATCGCCCTTTTTCCTAATATGAAATGTTCAATTAACTATAACTACAAACGGTTATGATCACATTCAGACAAAATTATTATTTATTGGTGGTCCTCTTCCCCATTTTTGTTGACCATAAAAATCTAGCTAGGACATTTTTCACATGTGTTTCTGCAAATAGGAAGATTTACAAAGAGCAGTTTGCTTTGCTATATATAGCTGTTGCAAAAGCTTTTTTTCTTTTTATTCCACAGATGTTATTTCTTTTGTGTGACAATTATATTCAAGATAGTGGAAAGTTCTTCTAATTCTGTACAGAAATGCATACAAAAGTTATGAAAATTAATTTTATTTAGATCTAATTTAAGGACATAATCAGGAATTTAATCAATTATAATTGTTGGATTAAAAGTGAATTTCATCTATCATTTCAACTCTCAACTAATTTAATAACTCTATTAAATTAGTTCTTTATAACATTGCTCAAAAGTTATAGGGAGTGCATTTGTTTAAACAAAAAAATTATACAAATATATATTGTTAGAGTAAAGCTAACATGAACCTAATTTTCACTACAGTCGTTAAATGAGCAGTAAGTTTGGTTATTGGATGATTCCACTCTTAATCTAACAAGAGAAATGTTATAGGATCTGACCTAATTACGGGGCTTTAATGTAATTATTAAATTAATTATGAGTTTCAATGTTAGATAAAACTCATTACCAATTCAATGATTATATATCATTAAGTCTCCAAATTAGGTTCAAATAGTATTTTTCATCTAATAAAATAAAATTAGGTTTCTAAATTAGGTCTAATACAATTGTAATGAATTGGGTCTAAATAAAATTATGAGTTAACTATGTATTTGACCCTTGACCGATATTATTTGTGATAATTAAGTCCCTAAATTATATTTTGTGCCAATTTTAGCCTCTTAGTTATGTAATTTGACTCAATGTAAATTTTCCATCAAAATTTGCTGTTAACTTTAAGAAAAGGTGTCACGTGTTTGTCACATGAGTTAAAGATAGGTTATAGTTTAGAGGTAATCTGTTGTGCACGTGAGAGTTTTCGTCAAAGTTAATAGCCAATTTAGAAGGAAGGGTCACATTGAGTCAAAATGCATAGTTCGAAGAGTAAATTAACACAAGATATAGTTCAAAATTTAATTTATACAAATTATATAATTTGGGGATTAAATAAAATAGTTAACTCAAAAATTATTAATGAATAATACTACTTGAACTTAATTATTAATATAATTTATTGGCATAATGTACTTGAATTAATAATAAATTTTAATATTAAATAAAATTTACTGTGAATACAATAATAACACTAAAGTGTTTTCAAATTAGATGTTGACCCGGAAAAGAATTAGAAGTACAAATCAATTCTTATTGCTCTTCCTAGGTCCAGTACATAGTCTATTTCTTCTAGGCTAAGTCAAGTAGACCGACACCAGTGATCCTCCGTGTCCGTATCGCATACACGTGTTCTACTCGATCTTAAACTCCTAATGCAGCATATTAAACACAGTCTCTATCTTCTCTTGCTGGCTTCAACTCTCCTGCTTATCCACCAAACTATATACCGCAAAAGTAGTCAAACCGAGTCAAAGTCTACCATTTTCAAACATTTCGGAGCGTTTTAGTGCAGTATTAAAGTGTAAATAATAGAGGTATAATAGATTAAAATTTTTTAATTTAATTTTATATTTTATTTACTTACAAAATACATCTATATATTATATATAATTTTTATTCAAATAATATATATTCTATTCGTATTATTGAACCGATTATAATATTATTTAGGAAGGTAATATTATAATTCAATTCAGTTTAATATTTATATTATAAAATAATTAAAAAAATATATCTTATATTTTTTACGGTTAAGATATTTTGGGATTGTTGATAAGGCTCAAATTTTTCCGCCGCCCATGAATTTAAGGAAGTCTAGACTCCTATCTCTGATCAGGAACCTCTCCCTTTCACATCCGATGTTTCTCTCAGCTGTATCAGACGCCCTAAATCTGTCTCTTCTCTCTCCTCAAACCAGCGGCCCCCTCTCCCAAACCAGCGGCCCTCTCTCTTTGCTCTTTTTTTCTCTCCTCACCTACACCCTCTCTCCTTCTAGCCATGTCATGGACCCACCACCGAGGATCTTCCGAGCATGTACCCCTCGCTCTCTATCTCCGTCGTTCTCCCCCTCTCTGTCTTCGCACGCGCACAACACACAGATACACAACACGCACACATCACACATGTACTTTGTGGTCCCTCTTTCAGTTTTAATCCCATTTCTACGAGTAAACTCGCACAACATTCTTCTTGTTGTTTCTTGTTTCTCCTTGGTTTTTGTCTCATCCAGGACCTATGAACATGGAAAACGATTGGGACGGGTGAAGAGAGAAATGGTCTGTATATCGTTATGCAGAAATCAACCAAGCAGTTTTCTTCTGTATGCTGACTTGTCTTTCCTGATATGTCTTGTTTCTTCGACATAATATGTCTACACCTGATCTAGGATGTTGATTTCGACTTCGATTTTTGCCTAAAGCTAAAATTCCGCTGCTTTCTCTCTCTCCCTACAGCCGCCGCCGTCCCAGGTATGTCTTCCTTCTCTCTATCTCTCCACCTTTTTTTGCTCCTATCACACACACTTGCTCAGACGCACATGAACACACGGTTAATAACTTACCCTGAATACCAATGAGAAAAATAGCAGTTTTATACCATCTAGAAGTTGCTGAAGCTTTAACCAAGAAAACTCCAAGCATTGAAACTCTCGAATTGAGGAACCGAATGGCCAATGGTTAGAATTGAGTTAGAAGCTTTATTGGGTTGGCCTGATGACCTAATTGAGAACAGCCAATTCGGTCACAGTCAGAAGCTTTGCAAATTCTACAGGAGTTTCAATCAACTACCATTGAGAAGGTCAGGCTATACGGCGCTGATCCGGTGATAATAAGAGCATTGGCGAACACAAGCTGCTAGAAGAATATTGTTTGACAGAATATATCTTTGAAATTGAGACAGATTTGCAAATCACGGTGGACATGATAAAGGGAAAAGTTCAAGTTCAACACAACTTATTTGTGGAAAGAAATTTCAAGAATAATAATAGCCCTTCTGTTTGAAATACACCATGTTTCTAGGGAAACAAATAGGGTGGCTGATTTATTGGCAAATAAAAGGGTGATGGAGAAGAGAAGATTTATCCGCATTTTCAGGATATGTCATAACAAGTGAAAGAATTGATCTCGCAAAACAAGTGATGCTCCTATCTCTTTGTGGGTTTGTTGATTGAAATCTATGGGTTTTTTAGTTGTTGTTTCAGTGGTTTTCTCTTTATTATTTATTATTAGTTTTATGGGCTTTTTTTTTAATGTTTGATCTATTTTGTGAGATTGAGATTTTATATGCTTATTATACTTTTTACCAATGTTGTATGAAGTTATTTGCTAATGCATATTTTTATTTTCTATAGGTTTTGTTGATTGAATTCATTACCGATTTTTTAGTTTTCGGATCTTGAAAAGTATACTCTTTCCGGTGAAAGACCACTTCTATCTATTAAGAAGTTTAGTTTTGTGTAAAGTCTTCGTGCTTTAAGGGAGTGTCAGGTTATTGCTTTATCAGAATTTTGATTGGTGATGAAAGATGTGGGACTATGAGTGGCTCACTAAGGGTGAGCTTATACACTCCTGTTAACTTGCAACGAAGGATGTGAGGTTTGGATGAAGTTACCCTGTATTGATGAAAATTAGAATCTTTTTTCGATACTTTAGTGGTGGACGATTCTAAATAGATGAAATTTAGGTAACTCAATATTATAAAGATCTGAATTTCTTAGACACTTTGGTATTAACTATTATCTTATTTTTATGTCTTAGGAGTCATGAGCTCTTCTCTGTTTAGGGTAGATGAACGGCGGTGAAAAGGTTGTAGGAAAAGAGATTATCTTAGGGTTTTTTTTATCATGGGCGAAAAGACTAAGCTGCCTCTTATGAAAACAGGAGATTAACTCCAAAAGTTGGCCCAAATATAAAAAATGGGTCTAGCTTGGCCAATAGAATTAACAGATTTGTTGTTTTATATTTTGCAAATACTTTTTCAAGAATGTATCCCATAATTAAATAAAGATTCTTGATAAATTCTCAATTGGGTATGGTTTCTAAATTCTCACATATATATTTAAGTAGGTTACCTTCAATTAAAAGTCACTAAAAAATGTATAAATTATTACATAATTATTAAAAGATAAATTCATATAACATCGTTTATAATATAAAAAAATGTATAACACAGTCACAAAAGACCTATATTCACATAATGTTAAGAGTTAGAAATACATAAATTTTTTTTTAAGAGAGCTGTGAACGAAAACAAAAAATTCACGCTCCTAATTTTGTTATTGTTACGTAACTCCCGTTTTATTTTGCGTATGTTTTTTCGTTATCGTTATCGTTATCGTTAGGATAACTGTTACCGTTATTCGAAATTATGCGTGGAACATTTGACATCGAAAGACGTGTAGAAGAAGGTAAGAAGATGATACTGAATAGTAGTGTATTGTATATGGATGAGGAAGTAATATTGGACGTGCATGGATGATTGCTTGCGGACATGGCGGAAGGGCTCTTACTTTCTCAACCGCCATGCTTATTAGGTGGCGAGTTGAGCTCGGAAGATGTGGAAGAAGATGCAGAGTTGTCATTGTGGAGTTACTCATTTTTGGTAAATTAACTAGCAAGTAGGCTGCCAACTTAGCAATAACAATTACTTGTTACAATTTTCCTCGGACCTCCGTTCACACCCTTCGTCGGTGATGATGTAAAATAGATTAATGGTCCATTTGGTAGGAGGAGCTTTTTCATATTTTGTGTGTGTGTTTGATAAGAAGGATGGAAAAATGAAAGGAATAAATTTTTTATTATTTTATTTGATATGAAAAAAATCATAGAATATTATTATTTGTGAAATATCAAAAATACCCTTAATAAAATATGAATAATTTATTGAAAAAGATGAGTTCTTTGAAATAAATGGTAATTAAGGATTACATAAAAGTTGTGAGACCCATTATGACCAACTTGTCTGCCACTTCCAGCCCAAAAATGGTGGATTTAAAAATGGTGGGCAAGATGAATTTCTTTTCCCTCCATCTTTCCCCTCTAACCAAACAAAAAAAAATTACTTTTTTCATCCCATTTTCCATCCATCTTATTTTTTCTCGTACCAAGCAGGCCATAAGTTATTTACAGATGAACCTTTAAAGAGTAGAGTCTACATACATCCAATAACTAGCAGCCACGTCAGTTTTATAATTAAAAGTCTGCCAACTATTTTTATTAGACCTCTGTCCATTTAACTTGGGTTATTCATTTTCGATTAGATCTAGTGGATAATTCGAAAGAAAAAAAAAAACAAAGACAACCCAAGAACGCCTCCGCCTGTTCAACCGAGCTGTTCATCTTCTCCGGCAACAACCCACCTCTATCAAAAAGGAAGCCAAGGGCTCGAAGGAGAGAGACAATCAAAGGATAACTCTCTTTCCACAAAATTTATACTTAAAAAAAAATAGTTACTGGAGCTAATTAATTCGAGGCTCAAAACCCTCAAACGAGCCCTAATTGATCGTCTCCTTTGCCTATTTGGCAGCCAAAGCGATCGTCCACGGTGAGAAGGTCAACTTCAGTGGACCAAATTTCCCTCCATACATGTGTGTCATCGGAGAAGACGATTCCCTCCGTGAAACGACGGTGATTAGAGACTTGGATTTTTTTTTTTTAATGGTAATCCTACAAAACTTACCAAAGGTGAATGATGGTTTACTTTAGTTTTAACCCAAGTTACAGAAATCTGATAAAAATAATTTACAAATTTTTAAATGAAACCCTATTTTTTATGGTATGTTTTATAGAAATAATAAAAAGTAGGAGGGATGAAAAAAAAGAAGTGATGCATTTTCAATCTTTTGAAGAAGGAAAGGTGTTTTTCCTCCTCGTTTGATAAGAGGGATGAAAAAATATAAAAAAAAAATATTTTATTGATATGAAAAATATTTTTTAAAAAAATACAACTTTTAAATTATATAAATACCCTTGTGGTTGTATAAAACATAGAATAAAAACATTTTTTTGGGTTCCACCATTGTGTTGGTTTATCTTGGAAAAAAAATGTGGACTCCACCACTTTTATTTTGTTCATTCAAAATAGCGGCTACTTTTAAAGGGTATTATAATAAATTTAATAAGTGTGATCATTTGTCAGCACTGCCCCTTATATTTTCTGCCCAAATGTGGTGGGCGGGCGGGAGATATAACTTTTCTCTCCTATTTCCTTTTCTCTCCATTTTCTATCCCTACCAAACAAATGGAAGTCTCTCTTTTCCCTCCACTTTCCATCCATCTTTTTCTCTCATACCAAACAGACGGTTATTAGGGCTCCTCTATAAATAACTTAATCTCTGGTGTAAAAATACTATAAAACTAAAGCTGGGATGCATAGCAGGACCACTGGGCAAGACTGCCGAGGCAACAATGTGCGGGTGGCTCTTCTGTAGTTGTCTTCATGTCCTCAGGTGCAATTGGAAATCATCATCACTTTTAACACAGACAAAGGACACACGCGTGCACTTATCCCATGCAAAATCAAATGATTCAAAATCCAAAAAGCACCCCTCTCATTTTCAAATTATTATCTTTTTTCCTATTATTTTGAATTTATTTTGTCGTTATCAAACCGTTGGATTCCCCCCCCCCCCCAATCATCCACTCCTCATCTTAAACACCTACTCCTTGTTTTCTCCGCCTTAATTTCCCATTTCCTTAGTTATCGCAGTAAATTAGTCAAAGTCAAAATCCGTTTGTTAACCTAATCCAACTGCTGACAACAAACATTATCCACACATGCTTACCAATCCTCTCAATAACAAACTTATTATAAATTTTTTTATATACATTAGTCATGTAGCTATTTTGTTTTTGTTAGGAATTTGATTTTTGGGTTTGTTTAATTGCAATATTAGTGAAAGAGAGATTGTATTAGATAATGAAGTTAACTTTGAAATATGTGTTTTTATTTTTTAATTAGTTTTGATTAATGAAAATTATAAAATTTAGGTTCAATTTTGACGTTGAATACAAAACTAAATCCTATTTTTGGCTTGGAATAATGAAAAACTTACTTTTAACCCTAATTGTGCAGCCTAATCTCAACTCGAATTCAAAATTTTAATTTGGAGGTAACGCGTGTATTGGAGTTGCTCGAGTTAAACTCACATTAAATGTTGTATATCTTAGATTGCACTTGCGAAACTTATTTTTAATATAAATAATTAATTTTTGATCAAATTAAAGAAAAAATTAGTCAACGTGGATGACCTATTCTAGATCCGAACACATCTTACCAATACAACAAAAAAAAAAAAAAAAAACACAAAACGCCACCCACTGTGGAGCACATTAATAATTTTTTACTTTTGAATTCTCAAAAACTTTTTGTTGTGGAAGGTCAACTACTAGTCACTTTTAGAGTCTAAAACAGCCGAGATTTTCAGTTCTCGTACGTGTGAGTTGTTAGACACACATTAAACTAAACTAAATCAAACTCACCAAATCCAAACAAATAAAATCATTAAAATAACAAAACTTGAGATTCAAAAAACCATAACAAGAAGCATCCAAGCTTCTACCTCTCTGATCTCTCTCCCTCTCTCTCTCTCTCTCTGTTTGTTCCCCCCTCCATTGTCAGTCCTTCCAGAGCTTCTTAATCTTTTTTATCACCTTGAGATCTTCACCTCCGAAGCTACCTCTCACTTTCACCCCCCCCCCCCCCGCCTCCTTAACCCCCTTTAAAACCTCCCTCCCACTCCCTCTCTTTCTTCACTCACATAGTCCCCAGTCCCAGCTTTCTCTCTCCACTAGTAAAGCTGTCATGGTTTTCTGAAATCTTTCAGTCCCTGAACTTTAATTGAAGGCTTGTAAGCTTTTCCTTTGCCTTTTTAAATATACATATACATTCACCATTTGAAATTTAATGCCCTCCCTGAAATTCAGATTCATCCAGCTTTTTCATCACTGCCTCAGCATTTCTGTCTCTGCAATTCTGCATTCTCTCTTTATTGCTCCTGTTTATCTTCCTCCTCCATATCTTTCAAAACCCTATTTTCAACTGTTTTGTTGATATTTTGGGTATTTTTTTTTACCAATGGCTGCCTTCAGTTCTTTCGCTGATTCGAATCTTAAAAAACCATTACCCAAACCACTGATGCTCAAAGATTATCTTCTCGATGATCTGAGCTCCTGTTCATCCAACGGTTTCCGTTCATATCCAAGAAGACAATGTTGCACAACCATTCAATTTCTCCTCGAAATCGATCTCAAGGACAAGCCATCACCCCACAAAAAGAAATCTCTCCCCAAAAGCCGTTCGAAATCCACGCCGTCGAATACAATATCGGCGTTTCAAAGAGCCTCCGAGGTGGTGATTAACGCCGTTAAATTTCTTCCTTTCACCGCCGTTAATTCTTCGTCAAAGGATAAGAAACTTACGAAATCGATTTTGCCAAGAAGTCTCTCTAAGAAGCTGTTGAGACGTAGCTTCTGGAAGAAAACTGGTCACAAAGACATTGAACGATGGAAATCGTTCCGTGAATTAATCGAAGAAGAAAAATCAAAGCCGTTGGATTTCTCTCCCTCCGTCAGTACCACCACCACCGACATAACCAGTTCAACCACCGTGAGCAACCGTGACAGCTGGTCAGATAGTGAATTTACTTCTTCGGAGAATAATTTGGAGGGTAATTCTGAGATTGCGTTGTGTGAGAATGACGTCGTCGTGTTGGAGGGTAAGAGGAGTTCACCGGCGGAGAAGGAGGAGGTCAACGACAGAGTGGGCGTAGCTGTCGGTGAGGATTCCATGGAAGCATCTAGCACTACTACCAACTCTTCTGTTAGAAGCACCAAGGTGAGAGTTTTTTATTTGGTGCTTCGCGGCTACAGATTTTATGTTACTTTTGTCTATTGCTGAGTGTCCCTGACTCTCTGATCAACTGTTTTAACAATGTGATGGGAGAACTTAATAATATAATTTTTTTTAAAAAAAAAAACTCTATCCTGCATTGCCAATAATTTTTTTTTTTTTTTTATGAATTCCACGTGTGGGGTATATCTTGGGGAAATGTAAGTTACGTCTCGGGACTATGAAATTAAGTATCGGGGGGTGTCCCAACGCCACTGATCCCGCTATGCGTTGTCTATTTGCCGGATCAACGGCGTTGAAACTCGCAAGGGCATTTAGTACCATAGTACACGAGATGCTAGATCACTTCTCTTATTTTGAACCTTCTCTGTACTGTAGGTTACCCAAAACGTCTTATTCATTTCCTAAGTTGTTATAAGTACAAAAAGAATTGGTAAAAACCCAAGAGTTTGGTCTAATAAATAAAAATTAAAATTTTCTGGTTAAATACTTAAATTCGACTCTCTTCTGTAGGTTACCCAAAAAATCCTTGTTCATTTCCTAAATTGTTACAAGTGCACAAAGAATTGGTAAAATTGGAGTTTTCATAATTACAGCAATCGTGTGTAACTAAAAAAAAAAAAGTTACTTGAGCTGAGTTAACCCTTTAATTTGCACCAGTAGCTGACCTAAATTTAGTATATGAATGTTAATGGCATTCCTCTGTGTTTACTACGATTGTGCTCCCTCTCTCTTGATCAATTTAGTATATGAATGTTAATGGCATTCTATAATGCTGTTAGTTGCAGTTCAGACTAATGGCTGATGTTGATCTGATTATAAATGTGTTTTATGTGTTTTGGCTTTTCTGACTTCTGTAAACTGGATGAACCATTACAGAATGAGTGGCCAAGTGAAGGGAAGGAACAATTTAGCCCGGTGTCTGTACTAGATTGCCCATTTGATGATGAAGATGAGGTTTCCTCACCTTTTCAACAGAGCCTTGCCCGTATGGAAGGTCTCTCTCTCTCTCTCTCTCTCTCTCTCTCTCGTAGTTACCATAAAAAAAGTCCCAAAAAAGTATTTTTTGCAATGAAGTTTACTTAATTCATTCTTCATTGGTGAAACTGCATTCTTTTTCTTCTTCTTATTCTTGAATAATAAAATGGACTTACCTTGCAAGTCTAGGGTAAATTGCAATGAATTGTTCTAAATTAAAACTGACCCTAATTTAAGTCAACTTCTTTGAGAATTCTACTAGCATAGTAGATTGTTGGCTTTTCTAAACCATTTTGATCATCATGTGCTAGCACTATTCTGATAGCATTAACATTGAAAGCAAGATATAGCTTAAGTTCCTTACCTACTACTGGAATTATTATCATCTCATGGCTATTGAGAACAAATCAAATCAGGTCGTTTTATTTCTCAATCTTTTTGACTTGCTCTTGGTCACGGTTACCCCTTAACTTCTGAAGAAACTGATTGACTTAGCTTCTGAAGAACCTGATCGAAATCCAAGACTTGAAAATAGTCCATTTGGTCCTAAAATGAAAGAGATAAAAGAGTTAGTCATGTTATTTATAATGTTTATTGCTTCTACCTTAAGTGGTGAAGACATTGAATTATGTTTGTAATAATGCAACCAATGTCCATCTTCCTACTCCCACTCACAAGCAAATGTGTTATTTGATGCACAGGAACTAAAAAAAAGCTTATGCAGAAGATTCGAAGGTTTGAGAGTTTGGCTCACCTTGAACCAGTGGACCTACAAAAACGAATCACATTGCTAGAGTCCGACCATGAATCACTTGAATCCCCTCCGCAGCCTTCTTCTACATCTATGCAAGACTATATTCTGACAGACCAAGAAGAGGAGGATAAAATTGAAGAAAGAACTTTCGAGTTACTTCATCTAATCAAAGCAGCAATACCATCAAACTCGAAACTTATGGCTGATGATCTCTTGCTAGATCTTGTCAAAGAGAGAATTGTCAAAGGGTTAACAAACACCCTTGTCCTAACCAAAGCCAACACATTTGACTCTGAGCTGTTAGATGAAGTGAAAAATTGGATGAATGACCAACACCGCGAATTGTTGTTGGAATGGGAAGTGCCAGAGAACAGACAGGCGTATCTGAGAGATATGGAAAAGGGTGGAACATGGACAAAGCTAGATGAAGAAAAACAAGAGGTGGCTCTAGAGTTGGAGTTTGATGTTTTTGCTTCTTTGGTGGATGAGGTGTTTGCTGATTTTTACCTACTCTAGATGAAAGTTTGAAGTTTTGAAATTATGGAGGCTAATGTGGAGCAATAGGATGATATTTGAAACAAACCCAGTGTTGTTTTGGTAGAATGGCTAATGCCAACTTGAGGCAAGGGCTAGATAATATAGGTAGTACAAAGAGGGAATTGGCCCAAAAATTAGATACGGGTCAAGATGTTGTTGGTCGCAGGTGGCTGACTCCAGTGTGCCCCCCCTCTGTTTTTTTTTTTACCTCCTTTTTTCTTTTCCTAGGTGAAAGATGGTTAAATTAATAGATTTTGGAGGTAAGTATGGTTATTCCTCTTTTTTTTTTTCCCTCTAGCACTAGCCATTCAACTTCTAGCAAGATTGTATTAGGTCTAATTTAATAAGCATTGCCATGATTTAATGAATCTTTAAATCTTATTCTTTTATTTGTTTTTCTAAAGGGCCGTATATAGTCACTCGACCTAACTACATATTATATTCTTCCTATTCAAGCAGTGTGACATCAAAAAACACTCGTATCACCCTTTTCATAGGGTTTATTGAACTATTAAGTGAATGTGCTTTCGAGTGTTCATAGTAATGCTACGTAATAGAACAATTTTACTATTACAAGTAAAGATCATTATTATTGCAGACAACGATACAAAAAATTTTATTTTATTACAGGGTGTTCACGCTAGAGTTGAATACTCCCTCGAATATAGTGGCTAACCATCGTTGGGTTAGAGCATACCCTTTGTTTGGATAGTAGGGTTGGAGTGAATTGAATATCTAAAAAGATATCATTTTCTATTTAATCAAAACTCACTCAGCTATCATCTAGATATGATATAAATTAGTATATTAAGTCATTTCCCCTGTTTAAATAGATTATACATTTTTGTAAGACCCATAGATAAGAGGAATGTAATTTGCCCTCATCGACTATTTTACCCTTATTTTATCTAATCCACCGTCATGTTTGGTTTATAAATTAGCCTCCAACCTATTTCAAGTAAAAAAAAATACACTTTCACATCTAGCTTTTTAACAAGTTCATGCATAATAAAAAATAAAAATTCCTTCCTTTAGCCTTTACCTAACCAACAAGACACAATAATGGCAACAGTGAACGAAGAAGACAAGGAGCAACAACGACAATGAGCAAGGGGTGAGCATATCCATGAATTGCATTACATATCCTGGCTGATAAAAAAAAATATCTTAGTCCCCTTTCGGTTTTCATTTAACCTATGTAGGTGGGTTAAAATTGACTTTTTAAACTGGATTGAGATAAAATCTGAATAAAATTTCATATGCATTTTTTATTTATCAAATATATAGACCTTACATGCTTTTTTATTCTATCTTACCATTAAGGGTGTTCACCCTACCCTACAGGTAGGAAATATAGTTTTTCATCTTCCTATCCAATACTTTATAAAATAATATTTTTTTTGCCCTACCATACTAGATCAAGTGTAGTATTCCTAATCGACTTCTATCTAAATTAATTAAGTAGGAAGTTGGGTGAACACGTTTTGCAGTTATTAATTTTTGGATTGTTTTAACAATTCAATTAACTAATCTGCACCAATTTTACAACACAATAAACAATTAACATTAAAACCTAAAACAATTACAATAAAACATAAGAGTATAACTCTGCCGCATTATGGTTCATACATGCATCGATACACAATAATATTGACATGGACACTGCAATTTTTAGTTAAATACTTCCTAAGTCTAGATCACAACCCTAATCAACCACCAAATTACTAGGTCACCATAGGAAGCTTTCTTGCTAGAAAACAACCACCATTGGTCCACAATGAAAGAGTTTTTGGTCTGAGACTAGTAGCGGGGGGATTATAATAAAACCATCGACGGACCTGTGAGGCTGGGACCATCGATTTGATGGCATCAAATTGCACCCAAACAATCAATTGAGAGAGTGAGAATACTTGGGAGGCCGAAACTCAAACAGAGGCTAGAAAACACTTAGAGCAGAGAAGCGAGGACGAGCTACTAAGTAGGTAAGAGAGGTGAGATGGCGACTTGGCGAGGCTGGAGGTGAGGGAGGCAAGAGGGGCGAGACAAGTAGAGAGGCATTAGGGAATTAGGGTAGGAATATGAAAATTTGATGGGTATTTGGTATTTGTACTCGATTTAATCAGAAAGACCAAAAAAATTTTCACATTTTTACTTGATTGTTTTGGATAATCGATTAATAGGATAGGATAAGATCGGGTAGGATAGAAAATTATGGGTGATCGAAAATTTGAATACATCTACTTACCATAATTATCCATCTTTAACTCACAATCCAAACATATTCTAAATGAACAAGAGTAATTAGCTTTTAAGGACTGTAGAAAGAAATTAAATCAGCTGAGTTATCAAACTAATGGACTATCCCTAAAGTAGATGAGATGAAAGTTTGACCCCAACCTAACCATAGCAAACCCGTTGAATGGCCCGAATATGATAGCGGGACCCATGCTCTGTGGGCATGAGGACTGTAACACTAACAGTAGCACGTGACCCATGTGCAAAATGCCGTTGATGATAACAGGTCCATCCTCGTCAGCCCTAATCAAGCCAATCCAACGACTTACATTAAAAGTCACTTCTCCACCATAACTCAACGGCTAGGATATCCACTTTCCATCAAATTTTAGTGCAGACTATCGTCGTCGTCAAGAGCCAAAAAAGCCCCAAATCTGAAGAACCCTAATTCGAAAAAGCTCTCGCTTTTTAATCTCTCGAATCAATCAGTTCAATCACTAACATGAAAGGAACGAAACGTTTTGCCGCATCGGGTTCGAATTCGGACTACCCTGTTGTAAGTTTTAAATCTTTATGTCTTAGAAAAAGTGTAACTGTACTTTGATTAGAAGTGTCATGTGCTACAATTTACAGAAACCCTATATGATGCAGTTTCAGAGTAAAAGAATAGTGGTAGGATCTGCATTCGATGGTCAGAGGGCTGAACCATTAATGGAGATTGCATCTCCGCCGTTGCACAAGGAAAGAGCCGAGTCATCTAGGCAGCATGTGAGAGCTCTCAATACCCAATTTGCAAGGTCTATTTTACTTACCTCTATCTGAAAGTTTTTTTTTTGGTCAAATCTAAAAGTTCATTCTGGGTTCTTTAACTTAATGACTTTTAGTTTGATTTCGGTATCAATTCCAAGAAATAGGGATTTCCAAGATTGTTTATTTTGTGTGAAATACCTGATTTGTAGCTTAACAATGAGTGTTTGTTTTTACACAGTTGGGTCCAAACACAATTACGGGATAATCCAGATGAACTGTGGGAAGATGGAGTTCAAGACTACCTTTCGCACGCTTCCAATATTATGGTAATTTGCAGCATCTCTTGGTCATGAACAGTTATCAAGTCTGCTATTGTTACATACTGAAAACTTTCCAGTTTGCTGGTTGAGACAAAGAAGTGATTTTCTCCAAATTTATATATGGCATTCAATTGTTCTTCTTATTGTGTTGGGATGTTGAACCGAACTCTACCCTTACTTTGGTTTGGATATTGAAGTATGCCCGACCTTTGATTTTTTGGGTTTTTGTTCCTTCAATTTGAAGGTTTTGCTGCCCTGATAGAAACTGTATTGCGATAGAAGTGCCATGATTTGCCTTCCACAATGTTAAATTAGCCCCTTGATGTTCAATTACAACTGAAGTCGCAACTTGTATGTGGGAAAGTTGAAACCTCATGAGTAGAAGTGTTTCTTGGCTTCGTATAATAGATACTTTCTATTTATCTTCTGGTGTAGGAAAAATTTAGTGATGTCGTCAATTGGCTTAAAGCAAATGCTACAAAAGGGGAGAGTCTGCCAGCACTAGTTTCTCAACCTGCTCAAAATAAATTGGTGTCCGAGATTAAGGGTAACGAGATAAAATCTTTCCCAGAAAATACTGGGATTGTTTCAGCTGCTACAACTGCAAGCTTTGCACCTTCATGGAGCTCTGGAGTTCTCTTTACCACTGAAGCAGCACAAGCCTCCTTTTCTTTTGGTAGGTATTATTTTCCATAAAGTTAAGGACATTTCAATAAAGTCCAAGCACGAATTCCGGTTGTAGAATTTGCGTATGAATAACCTCAATATGTCATCTTAAAACTTAAGGTAGAAAATTGAATGAACTAGTTAGTAGCAACTTGAATCTGTTTTAATGGTTGGCATATGCTGTACACATGATAGTAGGAACGCTTGCTGTTCATACATTTTCCACTTGCCTCATGACCCATTAAGATGATACCTCGTGAATCTCGCATATCTGATAGCCTTGTGTTGGCAGTGCATGGGCTCATGGCATACTGCTTGTGATCAACCTTTATTTTGAGAATTGGAAATGAAACTTTTGTTGATATGTGTAATTATCTTAACCAACTTTCTATTGGTTCTACAAAGAGACTGTACTATTTTTCTGCTTGTTTGAAATTGATATGATATCTGGTGGCATACTGCTTTTTTATTTTTGTTTCAGGAAGCCAAAGTTCAGTTCCACTAAATCAGAATGCTTCAAGTGATGTGGATGGTGGTGAGACATGGAACCTTTCTTATTGGACATTGATTTTTGTAAAATCCATATTAAATGTGCACCCAATTGAACTTAATATTTGTTGTGCTTATGTTGTGTAAACTAGTTTATCTAGTTTTTTTTTTTTTTAAAACTTCAGTTCAAGAAAAAAAGTTTTTTTTGGGTGGGGAGGGCGTTTCTGTCGGTGGTTGTAAGTTTGTGAAAATGTATGTTTTGATTTTTAGCTTTAATCTGTTTTATCAATAAATGGGTTGTTAACCTATGTTTTATTTCCATTCCATGTGATGGAAGGTCTTGTGTGTTCAATGTCAGACTTAAAATTGTCAGGTATATGGGTAGTCGGGTACAAAAGTATTATTGGATGATTACAGGGGATGGGGTTCCATCCTGCATTTATGTGACAATGGTTTTTCGTTTGTGTAGTTGAACAACGCATGGTGGAACATGTAACCTTTATTATCAAAAGTACCTTGTTGGACTGAGTACCCATTGAATAACCATTGAATGACGTCAAGGTGCAAAGTTGTTGTATTCGTGATCTACTATTTGTGCATTGTGGTACAACTACGTCAGCTATATGTGGTTACTTAACCTAGACGTCTTAGGAGTTGGCTGTTTTCACCCTTCATTTAACCTTGTTATTGTCTCAGTGACAACTTAGGTTGTATAACTTGGTCAAGACTCAAGACTTCTGGCCTGAATGTCGTTCTTCACTAAACACATTTTTGAAAATTTGTCTTATAGGAGGATAGAGGTTTGTAAGATAAATGAAGGAACTTAGCTATATGTCAACCAAGTTCAATCATGTGAGAATATTAAAAGGTTTGCCTTGTGGCTGTGTTACAAACATCATATATTTATTATATTTGTAGAACTTTAAAAGCTTAATTTCTATGGGGAAAACTTTATTTTTTAATTTGTTTTGTATGACAACATGGTATGCCTGTTTATGGGATAACAGAAGGTGACGTGGAACAGCCTAGCAGCCCATCCGTGAAAAAGACTGAAGAGAAGGGTGTAATTGTTGTACACGAAGTCAAATGCAAGCTTTATGTGAAGGTAATTTCTTTGTGAGAACTTGCAATATTATTCCAGGAAGGCATTTATTGTGTATATACTTCCTGTAAGGCAGTTCTGGAACTGAAATGTAGATATCAAGGTCTCAAGGCAGAATACTTGGAATATCATGCTACTGTGTCAGTGCATGTATATGTACTTGCAACCACCATGCATGCATAATACACCCCCAATCAGATGTAGATGCAATACACCAACACACAGAAAGAAACATGTGCATAAATGCTCTATATTCTTAATTCTTGTCATGGTCGTTTTCTGTGTTACCTAAATGTTGGCCATTTTAGACCACCCCTTGATATTGAAACAGTGGTATTAAGCTTAATTCATGCACCAATTTATTAAAACAGTTTTTTGTGAGACTATGATGTGCCCCAATGATGTCGTACAAGCCAATTAGATCAATGACAACTAGTTATTTTTTGGGCTGGGGAAGATCAAGGGGTGGGGGATCGGTTGCGCAAACCTGCTCTAGGGAAGCATGCATGCATAAGCTTGACCAGACAAACCTGCCTGTACACTTGTGCCCTAGGGCAGCATGCATGCATAAGCTTGACCATATGTCAGTGAAACAATTTCTGACCATCGGCTTTATATATAGCTCGGCTGTTCCATCTAATGATGAAACATATGAAACTGTTTTTAATTTCATAACCCTACCACAGCAAGCTATTGATATAACACTACATGCTTGGATTATATTCTTTGGGCTGAGCTTTTCTTTTGCTTATGTCCAGTCAAGTGATCCTGCAGATAAAGATACGTGGAAAGATAAAGGTGCTGGTCAGCTTTCCATTAAATGTAAAGAGGGTGTCAGCAAGGGTACCAGAGAATCCAAACCAACGATTGTTGTTCGAAATGATGTAAGTTTCATCCTAATGTTATTTGTTATGTCGGGTGAATTTAGCTTCAACAAACACCATTAATTCATGTTTTGCTTCTTAATTTTTTATTCTACGGCATCAATTCATTTTCGGTTTTGTTTTGATGTTTTTTCGAAAAGCATAGCTTTTTTTGTTCCAAATTACCCTTTTTTCTTTGTTTCCTATGATTTGAGAATCATTTTTGGGTGATGTTGGTTTTTACTTGTGTGTTTCTCAATTCAACTTTCTATGCATTATTGGTGACTCAATAATATACTGGCATAGTAGTTGGATTTTCTGTTTTGGCATAGTTTTTTTGGGGAAATCTGGATCCAATTTTTTGGTATGGTTTTATTTTGGATAGAGTGATTAAAATTGTGGTAAAAACCTAACATTTCATTTGGTAACTGCCATGATGCCTATAGGCTTTAAGGAATGGACAACCCCAACCTTTTTAAAGGATGCTGGGAAAACCATTGTTGTTTTTCTCCCTCCTTTTTTTTGGTAATTTTTTATTTTGTGTTACACTGGTGCTTGTGCATATACAATACACACATACAGAGGGAGCTTATGTGGATATTTAAGCCATGAGGTTTACTTCCGTGCATCGACTATACGAGCAATTCATTTTTAATCATAAATTTTCTTTTATGCACTTTCACTTTTGGCAGGTGGGAAAAGTGTTGCTCAATGCGTTATTATATCCAGGCATCAAGACAAATGTGCAGAAAAATTCCATTGTTGCAATATTCCATACCTCGGTAATACATCGGTTAAAAAACACTTACTGGCTTTTCGTTTGTTTAACCAATTATGCAACCCCTGTTCTACAAGTGAAACATATAACTATCACTAAATTGTGGGTAGCTTTCATCTTAGTTGCAAAATAAAGAAATAGAATAATGTGATGATACACAATGTTGGAGCATGTTATGTTGATTTCATGGTTTCTGGTTCCTCCGTTAATTCGAACTATTTAGTTGGTGTTTAAGCTCCAAGTAGGCAATCTTATTTCATGTACATGAGGATGGTATTCAAACTAGTTACCGCGCCTATTTTTGTTGGAATTATTCTTAGTTGGTGATTTCCATGTCTGGGGTTCCACATATCCAGTTTATGCCATTTGAAGGCATGGATTCAACATTGGAATAATTGTTTGTATAAACTGATTTTTTTAGGGTGATGGAGGAAACAATGATGCTGTCGTTGCCCGGACCTTCTTGATGAGGACAAAGAGTGAGGAGGATAGGAATAAACTGGCAGCAGCAATTCAGGAATACGCTCCTGCAACTTGAAAATACTCAGAAAGCGGCGATCTCATATTACTCCTTCCTTGAGCCCCATCACCTTATGATCCATCAACTGCTGTAAGTGGTTGGATGGAACCATCCATTTTCTGCAAAAACCAATCTTAAAGAACATATAGAGGGTGGTTTATTTGCAACTGAACCAGCCATTTTTCGGGCCCAAATAATCTTGGGGTGGGATGGATATCCTCCATAGGTTGAGGAAATTCTCACGTATAAAAGGGCTAATGTACGTGTATGATACAGAGAAAAGTGAAAGTGAAAGTTTGATTATCCACCATGGTCCTACACTCTATTTTTATTGTTTTGTCAGGCTTGCGCCGACTATTCTCTCAAATTCAGCGATTGATGACTGTGGTTTAAGCTAGGTTACGTTGTAACTCTCATTATAAAATGTGGCATTATTTCACATGTTTTATGATCTTCCCCCTCTTTCCAATGTTTGTCAGGTACATTTGTATATCCAGTGTCTGAGCTGAGTGACACGAATTCAAGAAAGTTTGGTTGTGGTGGTTTGTGTCATCCTTTCCTTAGAGTAGATTATGTCCATCGCTGTGCCTAAGATTTCATCTGTTTTATGATCTTCCCCCTCTATCAGTCAAGGTGGTTAAATGAAACAATTTAATTTTCGCATGTATGCTTTGGAGGTCATGTATTATGGGGAGTAAATATTCAATAGAACAGTGATACTAAGTCATCCCTATCGTTTAATAAGTAAATATTCAATTAAAAAGCCCTTCAAGTTTTTAACATCTCTACTTTACGAGTAAATATTGAATACAACGGTAATACTATACTAGTAATATTGATGTGGTATCATCAATCAATAATAGAACACGAAGTGAGTAAGGTGAACATTACTTGGATAGTTATTCATTTACATAGAGGGTTGATTGTTAATATTTGTGGGGTCTATTTGCTTAGGTGTTTTAATACTATTTGTAGGTGATATTATGTTGACATTGTCACGTATGATCATCGTTGTAATGAATATTTTCTTCTACTTTACCCATCTATTAGCAACAATGCCAACCAGCCTTGCATGTGAAATAAATAATTAAGCATGCTTAAAATATCTTATAGTGCATGATAGATCATATAATAACTACACGGTGTAAGTCAAATGCAAGATTAAGACCTTAATACGCAACTGATTGTTAAAACCCGAGTTTTTTTCATTACAAAATGAAAAATAAAAAGAACTATATTGAAAAGTCTATTCATAATAGTGACAAAAATCTCCATAATTGTTGTGGTACTATGCATTTGCTAAAGTGACATCCCACCAAATATCATGAAAATAATGGATATGCATGATTGGAGAACTGATTCAATTTCGATATATTTGGACCACACATCATTATTTTGGTGGTCTCGATCAATTATTATGGACAACAATCGATAAAAAAGATTCGTTCTCTTATTTTTTATAATAATAAGATTTGACTTGGTTTCATTTTGTCTATCAATTTTTTTTATTTTTTTTTAAACTACCATGTCACCCACGTTGAAATATAGGAGTGCAGTCCAAAGGAGAGGGTCTTATCCTATGTAGTTGAGAAAGAAAAGCAAAAAAAGTAAAGAAGTGAAGGATTGTATTGTTTCAATTTGGATCAAACTTGAATTGAGTAAGGTTTGATACTAACAAATTGGCTAGTCAAGCTCCTAATGACTTGTAATGTTTACAAATCACAAGCCCTAATGGCCCACTATCACACTCAAAATTCTCAACAGTGTCTTTATTGTACATGAGTCCAAATTTGACCAATATAAAATTCAATATATCCAAAAGTGAAACACTACAATACTTTTTTTATTTTTCGGTATCATATTAAAAAGTTAAAAAAAAAATTAAAATATAATAAATTCTATCATAAAAACAAAAAGTGATCATTTTCATATAAAAAATTGATAAATGAACACAAAACATAATAAATAAATTTAAAAAATGAGAGTATCTTAAAAGTTGATAAGCTCTACCTAAAGATAATATAAATACCTAAAAAAAAAAAAACCAAATTTTTGTATGAAAATAACCGAGTGACAATTTCAAAAAAAATTTGATACTGCAGTCAAATCTGAGGTGTTTATATAAAAGACAAGTTTGTGACAATTTTAGAAAATCCAAAAGTATCATTAAATATTTATTTATAAACTCCACAAGGAACTTTTATTTTTATTTGGTTCAATAGTTTGGAGAGTTCAGATCAGTTTATGTGTATCTTGACTAATCCTCTTTTCAATTCAATCAAAAATAGATTATTCATGTTAGAACTAGAATATTCATGAGAGATAAATCTTTCATGATCTGATCTCAAGAGAGTGTCAAGATTCAAACTCAGCATATTTGAATTTATAACTCGTTCTGATTATCATTTAATTTATCTGCCTTATATATATTATCATCATAACAATTATTAGCTAATTACAACAAGATCTCTGCGGTTAGGCTAATTCTCGAGTAATGAGCCGAAGGTGAACTTTTACAATACCCGACGGCACAAAAAAATTTATAGAGAATTATACCCGGACCTTTAAAAGTTTATTACTTAATTATTCAAAATTCTTGATATTTGAAATATTATACATAAATTCCTTAAAGTTTTTACGAACGTAACCGTTAGTGTAAATATATCTGTTAATAAATTACAACTAGACCCTCTAAAATTTGTAAACATATATTATTTAGACCACTTAAGTTTAAAATATTATAGTTAGACCAAAAATACTTCAATCAAAGATAAAATATCAAATATTTTAAATTTTACCATTAAAATTGTTCTATTTATCTTTTATTGAAATAAAATTAAAAATAAATATTCAAATTTTTTTTAAAAAATTGTAATTAGTATACAATTATATTGTCTATTGAAATTTAACTTGGTCTTTTAAACGACTAAATTACTACCCTAATTAAAGTTAAAAGATATTGTGTTCATTAAAGTTTAACTCTTTATTTAATTTTATTCTAATAGATAGTATAACTATATACTAAATATGATTTTTTTTTTAAAAACTAAATTTTTATTTTTGATTTTATTTCAATAAATAACATACTAGAACATGAATTTTGAATGAAAAATTTATGTTCTATTATGAATGATTTAGACCCCTTATTTGATTTTTTAATTTTATTTCAATATATAATATAATTGTATATTAATTATAATTTTTGAACAAAAAATTAATTTTTATTTTTAATTTTATTTTAATAAATGATACAATAGAATATAAATTTTAATTGTAAAATTTAAAATATTTGATATTTTATTTTTGATTGGAGTATTTTTGGTCTAAATATAATATTTTAAATTTAAGCGATCTAAGTATTATATACCTATAAACTTTAAGAGAGTTTAAGTATAATTTATTAATGAATATATTTATAGAAAACGTCTAAGTGTTACACACGTACAAACTTCAAAGAGTTTGTATGTAATATTTTAAATATCAAAAATTTAAGTAATTAAATAACAAAGTTCGGTATATTTAAATGTAAATCCCCCTAAAATTTACTTGCCTGTGTAGTAGAGGGCTGATCGACTAGGTAGCGCTAGAAAAGGCTTCGAGTAACTTTCTTCTGAGCTCTTCATAGTCCTCGTATGATTAATTATTAAATAAACAATAGGTTAATTGTATTTTTTATTTTTAAATTATACATGTCTTATTAGTTTGGTCTTTAAGTACTAATATTATTAATTTAGTCTCTAAAATATTCAATTTGTGTTTAAATAATACTTATATAAACAAAAATTTGAATTTTTAGTAAAATAATCACGTGTTGGACACATAAATACTATCTAAAAGAATGATATGTAGTCACTTTCATCAAAAAATTTAACGAATTGTGTGACTAACGATCAAAGTGATACGAAATTTAAACTTTAGGGACCAAATTAATAAAATTAAGGGTTAATAACATTTTTGGATCTTAAAATATGTAATTTTTATTAATTTGAATCCTAAAGTATTAATTTTATCAATTTGATCTCTAAAATATTTAATTCGTGTTTAAATATTTTTTACATAGATGGACCGTTAAATTTTTAATAGAATGATCATGTGTTTGACACGTGATATTGTCTGAAAGAATGACACGTGATAATTTATGTTAATTAATACAATAGAAATCAAACTTATAAAATTAATATAATAAAAAATTAAATAATACGAATTAAAATTTTAAGAACTAAATTAATAAAATTAATAAAATGATTAGCAAGATAAAATACGGAACTAAAAAGTAATCATTAAATCTACCCGAGAAAGTAAAAAGCTCCGAGACAAAACCCACTGAATCCTCTCTCTCTCCCCCCCTCTGGTGTCTCTTTCTCTTCTCCCTCCCTCTATTTGACACATAGACGAGTAAATCATCATTGATTTTGGTTACTCTTGTTCAGCAATTCAATCTTTGTTCCGAAGATTCGAATTGTGTGTCACTTGCTAGCCAGCCAATTCCAGCTCTCCTTGATCAAGTTATGGTGATTTATACCGCTCCTTCGTGATCTCAATCGAAGCTTATCATATCACCTCCGGCATGCACTGGACTCCTCTTTGTCTCGTCTATAAATTCTCTGTTTCACACAACACACAAGTCTCTCTGTATTTGTTGATGCTCATCTAACAAGTCTTCTTCAGAGAACAAAGCCTGAGAGATATACTGTGGTAATTCTCCCCCTCTCTCTCTCTTTCTCTCTCTCTCTCTCTCACACACACACACACGCTCTCACGGACATGCTTATACGCATATATGTGAATTTTCAATTGTATTGGGATAGGCACTGGCACATTCTTCTGAAGTGGTGAACGCGTGAGTTCTAACAATTAATCATTACAAAAACAAATCAATAGCGGTTCTGCGGAATATGGATTCGTGTTTGTGTGAAATGCAGATAGCTTTGAATGGAAAGATAGAGTTAGTGAGTTGAACTTTTTATTCCTTTTAAATTCACTTTGTTTCTGTGGCTGATAACTTCTATGCAGTCTTTACAACTGGAGTAATTGTTACTCTTTTTATTGAAAATTTTGTTTTAAAACTTTTATTTGTTGGGAAATAGAAGTTGAAACTCCGGAAAGTGTTTATATGCATTTGCTTGTCTGACTACTTGAGTGCTCCTTGGACAGTATCCTTTGTTTTTATTCAGTGTTGTATAACATGGAGTGGAGAGCTTTCTTTATCCTAGAATTGACCTCTCTTTCAAGCTGTGTATTGATCACAACATTTCAATCTTGAGAACTAAATTCTGCGCCACTATGGTATGTGTGATAGACTTATGGCAATTGATATCCTCTGAAATTAGAAAAAAAAAAAAAGTGTTTATTATTTCTAAAGTCATTTCTGCAGCATAGACTCTAGATAGCAAATTCAGTTTGGGTAAGTACATAGGTATATAGGTATGTGTATGTTGTGAAGGTGTGTGGGGGTGGCCTTGGTGCAACAGTAAGATTCCGTGACCCGGGCATCAATAGTATCAACCTCTTTGCTTGTGGGGAAAAGATTGTGTACATCTCACTATTCATAGACACTATCGTAGTGGGTAACATGTTTGTCATTGTAATGTTATTGTGGCATCTTCTTACAATTTTTTCTCGCACTTGCTATGTAGTAAGAGATGGTTGCCTTTGGGAAAAAGTTGAAGGAAAGGCAAATCCAAGAATGGCAAGGGTAAGATCTATTGTATTTCAACTATATCTAGTTTGGGTTTGCATTTTTATTGGCACAGTTTTTTGTTATTGAATGTTGAAATAAAATGCATTTATATTTGCCATGCATGGGTTGGTGGACTGTTTTCTTTATATAGAATCTTCTTGTTGTTTTATCATGATAAACAATCCTAGTGAACACCGGTTAGTACGCCATCTCTTAGCTTGCTAGGACTAGGACAGTTTGAAATCTTATACACTGTGGAACGATTAATTGAGGATGGCTACATGTGAGCATTGTATTTGATGAAGTAGCTTTATAAAAGCCCAGATAATACTAGTTGTATGACGAAAAACGTTCAACTTCCTATATTAGGATGAAGAGGTCATCGAAGTTTCACCAGTTATGATGCTATAATGACTATTTCAGAGAAAGGGGGAAAACAGAGTGGTTGAGCAAAGACAAAATCAACAGAGAGAGAGAGAGAGAGATCTATGCTAATTCGGAATGTTCATTCCTTTTGTTGATTATATTATTAGATGGGACGACATCTCCCTATATAAGTTTATTATGTGCTAATTTGTTTACTTTTCAGATATTACATCAACTACAAATTGATGAAGAAAAAAGTGAAACAATACACCCGCCAAATTGAAGTTAGAGCACTAGATCGCCGAAATGTTCTTAAGGATTTCTCAAGAATGTTGGACAACCAGGTAAGCTTCCATTTAATATGAAAATTTGTGCACGTACATTTTAATTGCAAATAAATATCAACGACAAGCATAGGGTATTAGCATTCATGCTAGCCATTTCTTATTTGTTGGCTAATCTGTTTTTGAGCTCCTTGGTACGTCTCAAACCAAGTATCAGATGAAGTTTCTCCAAGGATGTTATAATCCTGAGTGCCTTTTGATGGACTCTTTAACACAGGGTTTCTTGGTTGTTTAAGCACTAAAATGCTTATGCCTTTTTCCAGAGTCTGTTTAAACAATCCATCAAATTCAGTCGAAGAAAGCTTTTGCTAATGCTGTGGCAATGGATTCTATGGATCGTTTAATTTGGGCAAATCTAAAAACAAGCTTTCAGACATCCAAAGCAATAAGGGTTTGTGGACGCCAACAGTGGCCTTTAGGCAGCATGCTGAGATATGGCAGATGAATACTGGGAATTCCCATGTAGCTTCACTATGATTTTATTTGCATTTATATACATATGTGTAATCCATACGAATACCTTTAAAATCGGAGTACCTTTAAAAACCGGAGGCTTTTTGCATGATATGATTCCTATGTTTTGTGATGGAGATTCTAATGTTTAATTTTTCATCTTATGACAATTGCAGATTGAAAAGATTGTCCTTTTTCTGTTGGAACAAGAAGGGCTACTTGCAAGCAGGATAGCAAATCTTAATGAACAACAGGATTCTCTTCAAGAGCAGCCAGATATTTCCAAAATATCTGAACTACGGGAAGCTTATAGAGCAGTTGGGCAAGATCTTTTAAAGCTTTTCTTTTTTGTTGAGATAAACGCCATTGGTCTGCGTAAGATCCTGAAGAAATTTGACAAACGCTTTGGCTATAGATTCACCGATTACTATGTCAAAACGCGTGCTAATCATCCCTATTCCCAGCTTCAGCAAGTGTTCAAGCATGTGGTAATATACTCAAGTCAAAGGCTTAGTGTATTTCTTTCTTTGTTTTTTCTTTTTGGATTTTGTTTTTGCCTTTCCTTTCCCTTCTAGACATGTTTAGACTTCAATAAGCTTCAAAATGTGACTCTCTCCCCAGATGAAATTCTGTTGTTGGAGTGGACAAGCGTAATAGATACTGCTGCTAGGTTTGCAAATTAAGTCCTACAACTTCATAGTGAATCAAGCTATCACTGACAATGAATGAAATGCGCAGGGTTTAGTTGCAGTTGTGGGAGCCATATCTCGCAATCTTGCAGAACTTCAGGACCGCCAGGGAAGCTACTTGTCAATTTATGATCAGCCTGGTCTCCCCCTCCAGGTTTCCTTATCTACTTTACTTATTTGCTTGTTTAGCTGTACCCCCTTGTGATTGTCTTCTATCTCTCTCTTGCTTCTGATATAAGATTCATTAGCAGGATCCTGTCATTGAAGCAATTAAAAAGGCTGCAGACAGATTAACCTACTCAACAAATTTCCTTCACTATTTGGCACAACATGCTCTTATTATGCAAGAAGAGTTGCCTACTCCTGCTGAGGAACTTGTTGATGACCAAAGATACCATTTTATATCTCTTCTGTTGAACTTGGCAAACACGTTTCTTTATATGGTGAATACCTATATTATTGTTCCAACAGCGGATGACTACTCCATGAGCCTTGGTGCTGCAGCAACAGTTTGTGGGATTGTGATTGGTGCAATGGCTGTTGCACAGGTCTTTTCTTCAGTGTATTTCAGTGCTTGGTCTAACAGATCATACTTCAAACCTCTAGTATTTAGCAGTATAGTTCTTGTTGTGGGAAATGCTATGTATGCATTGGCTTACGATCTCAATTCAATAATGGTTCTTATTATTGGTCGTCTATTTTGCGGGTAACTCTCCCTCCATGTGTATCTGTGTGCTTATTCAATTTGATGAGCTCAACTGCAGTGTGCATTTGGTTGTTATTCTTCCTGGAAGTATAATACCTGTCTACATTCGTTTAGAGTCCATGATTTTTTTTTTTTTTTCTGAATGCTTTCTATAAACTTTGAGTGAACATCTGGACTTCTCCAGGTCTTGTATAGCAGATCCACTTCTGGATACAGACACGGGGAAAAAAACAGATTCTCTTCTGAGTGATAAAATGGAAGTCTTATTATTAGATCCTTTATGCTGTTTGGTTTTTTGGTGTCATCTATTTGCCTCCCTCAGTCATTAATATCTACAAACTCTAATGCTTGTGACAATGCAGTCTTATCTTTGTTGTGATCCTGTAGCAATCACCCTATTAGTGTGAGCTTACAAAACACTCTTTAACTTCTCAAGGAAAAACTGATCACATCAGAACTAAGAATCCATGTAACACTGGCATTCCCACAAAAAAAAAAAGCAAATAATGATGTACAGTATCAGCAGATGGAACACTAGAAAAATGAACAGTAAGTTTATGTCTAACAATCTGCAGAAAATGTGCATGCGGCATGCCCCTAGAATTCTTTTGGTTGTGTCATATGGGTCATATTTCCTAGATCAGCATATATTTGATTTGTAGCTTTGCTGATTCCTCATATGCGGTTTGCATTAGAGTTGGTAATCATTCCAGTAGTTACACAAATAGAGTAGCACTCATTGTAAACCTGCTTGGTTGTATTCTAAATAGGTAAAAAGGTAAAAAATGCTTGAAGAATTAACATGCGTTTACTGTTTATGGTCTTTTCCAGACTAACATTGTATGAGTAGACATGATTGTGTCTTTTGATGCCTTTTTCTAAATTGCAGTTTGGGTTCTGCTAGAGCAGTTAACCGGCGATATATCAGTGATTGTGTACCACTTAAAATCCGCCTGCAGGCTTCAGCGGGTTTTGTTAGTGCCAGTGCTCTTGGAATGGCTTGTGGCCCTGCACTTGGTGGCTTACTTCAAACTAATTTTAAGATACATAAGATCACCTTTAATCAAGAGACTTTGCCTGGTTGGTTAATGGCTGCGGCATGGTTAATTTACCTACTGTGGTTGTGGATCTCATTTAAAGAACCTGCTCGTGAAGCTGAAGAGAACCATACACCACAAGAATCTAATGCTGGTATGTTTTCCAAATTTTGACATTATATTTTTTTGTCAGGGGAAAATGGATTTAAGTCAGCAGATTTCATACAAGGTGCCCCAGAAATTATTGGTGTATGCAGAATATAATCGACCAAAAGTTGTAGTGTTGCTTGGTTCTGATGTAAAGACAATGCCATAGTCATTGCATAAACTCTGGTACTTTAATATCAGTACCTTAAAGAATTCAGTGCTAATTGCGGACATTTCTTTTTAAAATTTTGAACTACTGAGTTCCCTTCTTGTTAAATATGTGTCTTACTGCTTTTATGAAGCCCATGAATGGTTGACTACTTTTAATATTTATCTGTACTAGTCCTACAGATAAATATTTTGATTGAAAGACCTTCTCTCCTTCTCCTCCTTTTTCCTTCATTTGCTATTGTGGGATATCTTTCCTTAAAGTCCCTTATCTCTCACCACCATCTCTCTACTTCTGATCTCCAACACTCTTATATCTCGCTTATATCTTTTTCACTACTCTTACCACTGCTAGACTTTCTTCCTTTGTTGTCTCTATTTCCCTATCTCTCAGGACTTTTCTCCCCCTTTTCTGGTAATAAGATACCTTAATAAAGTTTTATCATGAAAGCCATCAGCCCTTTGAAAATTCTATTGCAATTCAACTTGATTTCTGGGTAGAATATTCGAAAGTAAATTAATCAGTTCTCCCAATTATTATCAGGGATAGTTACAATACCCAGGCACGTAGGCGGAGCTATGTATGGTTCAGGGTGAGCAAGTGCCCCCCCTCAATTTTTTTTTTTTTTATTACCTAGATATATATATTATATATTTGTATAATATATCACTTATGCCCACCTAAAACTAAAGAAAAAAATGCTAGGCCCACTAATTCCACCCAAAAAACATTAAAAAGCCAAGCCCACATAAAACAAAAAAAACTCTGGGTCCATATTGTTGAATTTGAGTATCGTACAAAAAATTAAAACTTAATCACGTTAAATTGCGACTCAATGGAATTGAGTTAGGATTGATTCTCACAACTTGAGATGGATTCCAAATTGTTGAAATTTGGTATCGATCTATTTTTTTAACCGATTGAGTTGTCAGTTGATTATGGTGTATCATATCTTCTCAGCTTTTTATGGGTATGATATGAAGTTTTAGATTTTTCTGCGATACTTGTACTCATATAGATAATGTTGAACAGTATTGTAAAGGTAAATAGAACAATGAGATAAATTTTTTATTTTATTAAGACTTTCTCCAGATGACCTTAATTTTATTATTTATGAATTTTTGTAAGTGAAAGTTCCCGCAATTGACCTTCATTTAACTTCTTCTATTTTTACGAGAAATCGCCACTATTTTTATTCAAGTATTGATTATAGTCTTTACTATGTGTCAATCGTTTTTAAATTTTTTTTTTTATGTTTAGCTCTTAAATTTTAGGTTAATAATTTTACTATGTTAATATATCAGTGTGTTTGGAACATCATTTATTGAATAAATTTAATAGATTGTTAGTGAATAAATAATATTTTTTAATTACAAAATTGACAATTAACTCCATTTTTTATGATGATGATAATTAGTCATTTTTTGTACATATACAATTTGCATTATTTTTTGGCATTTTTTTTGTTAAATGGAATTCATGTATCAAATGTGATATAATGAATATAAATATATTATATAGTGTGATTAGTTAGGAAGAAAAAAATTAGAGTGCGTAATTAATATGCCCATCCTGAGTAAAATTTCTGACTCCGCCCCCGCCCAGGCAAGTGATATCTCAATGATTCTCTGCCTTGGAGTGTGTATATTCTCGTACTCACTGTTCATTTGGTTCATTTGTCAAATCAAATACAACTCTTGTCTCTTTGGGTTTATGTAAGCATGTTTTGCATGAAACCACTGGATTGACATGATGCACCCCTCAACTGCCTGACCAGGACCAGTCATAGATAAGCTTGTGAGGTACGAAGGGTGTTTATTTCGGGGAGCTGTTGCATGACTTTTGAAGTACTGGAATATCAAGGTTCAGAAAATGTGCCCAAAAACAAAAAAAAACACATATAAAACCATGCCATCTTAACTTAAATTTGGTAGTTCTTTGGCAAGTGTTAAGCTGGTCCATGTATGGATGCATATGTGATCATTTTACTAATTTTGTTGATCACTTTTACAATTGTTGTTGTACAACTCTGACTCCTTGTTTCAAAGTATAAGTGTAAAGTAGTTTTCCTCAAGGTCTTAGAAATGATCTAACTAGGGATGTCGGCTCTTTTGGATGCAAGTAGAGAATGATAAGCTTGAGAATAGTCTTGCACAACCGTTGCTTTTAACCTCAGAGGAGAACGAACTGGATGAAGAAGGTGCCCAAGATTGTGATGCAAGTGAAGAAGCTCCTCAGGACTCTTATCAGCCAGCCAACTCTATAGGATCTGCGTATAGGTTACTTACACCTTCTGTAAAGGTAAGTTTTATTCTAAGCTTATATCCTCTCAATGAAATTCAATGGCTTTATAATCCACATGGCAAATTCAGTTATCAGTGCTCAACCATTGGGTGTGCATATAGTGTGTAAACATTAGGAGTGCTGATACTGTCAAATTAGGTTCATTGGCTTGTAAAGCAGCTCCATTGTTTATTGCAACCTGAGAATATGAATAAGCTTATGATTCTTCAGCAAATTGGTGAAAAGATTGAGCTTATTGCAGCATTACCAAAATTTCAAACACACACACACACACACACATGTACACATCTTTTGGCAAAACCTCCTTGGCTTGAACCTCTGACTGTTCATTCTTCTCACATGATTAATTAAACACTTTCTACTTTTTGAAAGCACTCCATACTTTGGGATTAGCACTATTGCTATAGCAATGGTGAATAATTTGGTGATGCTTGTGGGAGAGGTAATTGTACATGTTAGGGTGCATTACTTGGGTTCTTGGGATGCCTGGATAACTCCTTCCCAGCCCCCAGGAAATACATTTGATTATATCATATCTTTTTTTTCTTTAGAAGTACGGCGTTACTAAGTTGATTGTGTATGGCTGAAACTTCTTTAGCACGCCTGCATGGATGCCCACACTAGAAGAGACTTGACTAGCTTCCTAAACACTGATTTGACCCTGTAGTATGAGTTTGGATTTCAAAGTATGAAGAAAAGAATAAGGAATACCGAGGATAGTTGAACTGATTGTACATCTCCCACATATCGTTTTACATTGTAGTAAAAGAATACAATGATAACCATACCCTGCATAATAGAATGTCTTTCAGTGCCGGATCTATGTAATTTCAGCATTACATATCTTGTTATCATTCAACAATAGAGATTCAGTTGTGCTGCTATCCTTTACTATTGGCATAGACTTCAAATTGACATTGATGCCATATTTGTGGTATCGATTTCTAAATCAACAGTTTTTGTTAGTATTTCAATTATATTTTACTTGAAATATGATGTGCAGTGTACACTATGCTGTTCCTAAATTGTACAGACATATCATTTGTTGGATTCACTTGTACGAGATCATTTTTGTCTATTACTATCATGAAGCTGAAATTAGACATTTGAAGCTGTTGGAAAGTTTTCAAGAATATTCTCATATGCTTTTTTATCTATACATCTATGTCCATTAGAAATTAGTAGTATTATTATTGGTGTTATCATCATCATTATCATATCGTTACTTTTACACATAATTGATTCCCTAATTGGAAAAAATTTTATACATCGCCAATTGCATGTGCACTAACTTTTTTTACCATTGATTTCATTACGTGTTTGCGTTGTTTTTTTTTGACCCAATTTCTTCTTTGATCTAAATTCTCAAATACAAAGAATCTGATCCTCCATCTCAAGGTAGCTGCAACAAAATCAGATTTATATGACCACTCACAAAACCATTTGTGATGTTATCAGGTTCAATTGCTGATTTACTTCATGCTGAAATATGCAATGGAGATTCTTCTCTCAGAATCTAGTGTCATTACCACACACTACTTTAATTGGTCTACAGGCACAGTGGCAATATTTCTTGCATGCCTTGGCCTAACAGTTCTTCCAGTAAATGTTGTTGTTGGAAGCTACATAAGCAACATGTTTGAAGACAGGTAGTTTTTTTTCGTGAGAAACATGATTTACTTATGAACTTGGGTTTTAATTATTAGTTATAAATAGTTGTGTAATTTGTTCCATGAAGGCATCTTCTGGTACTCAACCGAAGAATATTCGCAATGCAGATATTAAAGTTTTGACAACAGTAGAAGCAACATTTGCTTCTCATTTTGCATCAGTAATGTCATAACCAGTCCCACAAAGTATATGCTGGAGTCCCTTCTGTAAGACTAACTTTCCACTTGATAAGATGACCACGATTACCAGTGCCAAGCAGATGCATTGCTTTGTGGTTGACATGACCAGTTCATTGTCGGCTGCAGTCGACAAGACCTTTTGAGGCCATTCGTGGTTGAACCATTTGATCTGATGATTACATTGAGCCTTCACAACAGTCTGTCTATGGTGTAAAAACAGTTATTGACTATGGACTATCAGATTGATGACATCATCACCCTTGAGTAGGCATGACAAATGCATTTTTCTGGAAAGATTATACTTTTCGGGCTTGATTTAATGCCTCTTTTATGGTTTGAGATCTAGGAAGCATGGATATAGATACGGGAATACGGCAAAATTCAAAAATAGAGGACAAAGGTACGGCGATGATACGGCTATTAAAATAATATAATATATTTTTAAAATAATAAAAGAGTTATAATATATTAAAAATAAAGCATATATTATAACAATATTAATAAAAAGACCTAGAAAATATTAATTTTTTGATTAAAATTAAAATAGATCAAAATAAATATCTATCATTTTCATCAAACATCATTACATCTATTGACATTCATAGTATATAAGTTGCATAACAAAAATTATATTAAAAAAATTAGAAATAACACCTCTTTTAATAGCCAACAATTTTTTATTAATAAAAAAAATTCTTAGTCGTGTCCTACTGGGTTCACTATTTAGGACACTTCTAGCCCTATCCGACACGTGTTCGGCTGTGTCCGACGCGTGTCCGTGTCCAACACTGCCACAACACCCCTCCAGGAAGTATCTGTGCTTCCTAATATGAGATGTTCCCAAGTTATGCGCAAGTTCTCATTGAGCCTCCATGGTTGCTTCAAGGATCATTGCTGAATATTTCTGAATTTGTCCATGAAACCTGAAAATAATTTTAATGACTCCAAAAATAACATAAGCCTCCTCATTCTAATATTTTTTTTCTTTCCTTTAAAATAGTCTTACTTTATTTATTCGACATAGTACAGGAACTTTGGCAAGAATTTTTTTTGTCAACTGCATACCCAACTTGTTTTGTATATGCTATAGATCAAACTTGGATTCCAGCTTATTCCTATCTCTATATAGTACATGATTCTTAAATCTCACACTTTGTTTGCTTTGAGGTCTGTGCATGTAAATTAACGTATGTCTGTACTAGAAATATTTGTGAGTGAATGGATACTCAAACTAAGAGTAGAGCCCCGTATATATAGCCAAATAATAATACAGAGTGACCTAAACATTCTTGTAGTTTAGGTAAAATATAAATGTCATAGTAAGGGTAAAAAAGGGAAAAAAAATCCTAATAAACTAGACTATACTCCAACACTCCCCCTCAAGTTAGGCGCAAAAATATTAACTAAGTCAAGTTTGACAACTGAGTTCCGGAGAATAAATAGTGTGACAGGTTTGGTGAAAACATCCGCAACCTGATCACTGGTCCTCATAAACAACAGAGTGATAATACCACAACGAACCTTCTCTCGAAGAAAGTGAACATCAATCTCTATATGCTTCGTCCTCTCGTGTAATACAGAGTCAGAAAGCAAGCTGAATAGTAGATCGATTATCACAATATAATGTAGATGAAGAAGTCATTGGAAATTCCAGTTCGCTAAGAATCGATCGTAGCCAGATAATCTCACATGTGCCAAGCGCCAGTGCCCGATACTCTGCCTCTGCTGACGAACGAGAGACAATTGCCTGCTTCTTGCTCTTCTAATAGATAAGATGAGTCCCTCGAAAAGCACAGAAGTCCGTAGTGGATCGACCGTCACATGCTCCCCGTAATCTGAATCTGAATAACAGGCTAAAAAACCAATCTGAGATCCTGATGCATAGAAGAACCCAAGTTCAGGATAAGACTTGAGGTACCAGAGAATATGATAAACTGCATCAAGATGAGGCTGACACAGTTTGTGCATGAATTGACTAACTCGGTTGATAGCAAATGAAATGTCTGGCCTGGTGTTGGCGAGATAGATAAGTCTACCTACCAATCTTTGATAGACAGTCGGATCTTTTAATTCCTCACCGTCAGTAGTAAGCTTTAGATTTGGAATCATGGGTGATGATGCCGATTTGCACCCCAGCATCCCAGTGTCTGAGAGAAGATCTAGGACATACTTTCTCTGAGAAAGAGCAATACCCCTGCTGCTACGGGCAACCTTAATCCCAAGAAAGTATCGCAAAAAACCAATGTCCTTCACATTGAAGGCCTTTCCAAGATCTACCTTGACCTGCGCAATCCCAGAAACATCATCTTCAGTAATAATAATATTATCAACATATACCAAAATGATGACACATTGTCCAGAAGTATTCCGTCGAATGAAGCATGTATGATTAGAATGACATCTGGTGAACCCTAAACGTACAACTACACCACTAAAGCGAGAGAACCAGGCTCGTGGTGACTGTTTCAGTCCATATAGAGACTTACGCAGTCGACATACCTTTCTAGCATACTCCCCCTCACCACGAAAGTCCGATGGTGCATCCATGTAAATAATCTCGTCCAGATCACAGTGAAGAAATGCATTCTTCACATCCAACTGATGAAGAGGCCAAGAGTACTCCACAGCCAAAGAAATAATCAATCGAACAATAGTCAATTTTGCCACGGGGACAAAGGTAGCACCAAAATTATGACTGGTACTTGAGTAAATCCCTTCGCCACAAGCCTAGCCTTGTGACGATCAATAGTATCATATGCAAGAAACTTCAGGGTGTAAACTCAACGACAGCCAACAGGCTTCACCCCTAAAGGTAAAGAGACAAGATCCCAGGTATGATTACGCTGAAGAGCGTCTATCTCTGTCTGCATAGCAATAACCCATTGGGACTCCTGCATAGCCTCTGAAATAGAGTGAGGAACTGACGTATCTGATAAGGCTATACTATAAGCTCGAAATGTAAGAGACAAATTATCATAAGAAACATAAGCAAATATTGAATATAAAGTCCTGCCAGTCCAACCATAACAAACAACTGGACGGAGATTACGCTACTGATAACGATGCTCTAAATCATCATCCTCTACTGACAATGTCTCATCAGGCAAAGTAACTGGCTCAGTACTTGCAATCTCACCAGTACTAACAACAGGTGCATCAATATGCTCAACAAACTGAGAAGTATTACTTGCATTCCCTGAGGTAGAGGGGACATCAGCAAGGGGATGAGAGCGAGGGCTACGAACATAAACTTGCAAAGGAAGAGAGATTGGTGACTCTGTACTGACAAGGATAAGTGATTTTGGAGGAGGAGAGACTGATGACTCTGTAGTGATAGTGACCAATGGTTCTATCTCTTGTGGTAACGGAAAATCAAAAGGAGTATCATCAACTGGAGGGGCAGACATAGGACTGAAAGAAAAATAAAGAATATGCTCAAGGAAGGTAACATCTAGACTATGATACATACGTCGCCTAACAGGATCATAACACCGATACCCCTTAGACTAATGACAATAGCCCATAAAGACACAACGAATTGTTTTATCATCAAGCTTATGGCGAGTAGAAGACCGATCTTGAACAAAACATATGCAGCCAAAAATACGAGGGGGGACTGAAAAAAGTGTCCGCTAAAGGAATAAGACCTGTAAGGGAGTCCTATGCTGAAGAATACGACTCGGTGTACAATTACACAAAAAGGTAGAAGTCAAAATAACAAAATGCCAATAAGATTTTAGTACCCCATACTTCTAAGCATACAACGTACCATCCCTATCAGACTCCTATTTTTTCTTTCAGCAACTCTATTTTGCTCAGGAGTATATGGACAAGTGAGCTGCTGAAAGATACCCTGAGAAGAAAGGTGAGACACTAAGGCATCAGACACATATTCTTTGGCATTATCTGAATGAAGAGCACGAACAATGACATTGAATTGTGTCTTAATCATCAGGAGAAATTGAGTGATGACAGGGAGTACATCCGACTTCCTATGCAAAAGATAGACCCAAGTACAATGGGTATGATCATCTATAAATGTCACATAATATCGAGCACCTGACAAAGCAGTAACAGGAGAGGGTCCCCAAATATCATATTGTATTAGGTCAAATGGTTTGGATGATTGGTGCATGCGAAGAATATAACTGGTCCGAACATGTTTTGATAGGGAATATATAACACAGTCAAGTTTATCACTAACACAAGCTTTGCTCAAAGCAGGAAATAACATATATAAATATTTAAAATTTGTATGTCCAAAACGGTCATGACACAACTGAACAGTTTGTGATGAAAAATCATAACGATGAGTATTAGGTAAAATACTAGCATGCAAGCTAGGAACAGATAAAGACAAAGCAGGTCATAAAAGTGGAGGTGGAGAAACTGGTGAAACCAGAGGTGGATTACCTAGATAATGTAGTGTCCATCTCTCTCATGTCCCCTGATAATAATCCTCCTGGTACTCAAGTCCTGCAAATAACACGAATTAGATAAGAATATAGTTGCATACTGAAAATCTCTAGCTAACTGATATACAGATAATAGATTTATAGCCAGCTTTGGAGCATGAAACACTGAACGTAATGTAAAGCCATCTGGGAGGCGGACTGTTCCGCTACCAATAATAGGGGCATGTGTACCATCTGTTAACTGAACTTGAGTAAGTAACTGCTCGTCAAAAGAGGTGAAATGATGGGCCTCACCTGTCATATGACCATTCGCACCCGAGTCCAACATCCAAAGGAGAGACGGACTGGTGCAAGTAGGAAAGGCACAAGGTATACCTGTAGTAGTCGCAGCAGTAGTAGTCGAACCTTGAGAAGTCAGGGCTAAAATAAGTATATCTAAGCGAGAAGTGATAGCATCCATATCACTCTGCCAAGGAGGAGCAGTAACAGTAGTAGCAGGAGCAATGACTGTAGATGGTGGTGCCTCAGCAATGGTAGCAGTACGACTGCAAGGAGGCGACTTAAGCTTTGGATGGAGCTTCCAACAAGTAGCCCTGAGATGTCTTAGTCGGCCACAATAATTACACTGACGAGAATCCCTATGTCTACGCTGCTGTGGGGTACCCTGACGGCGCTAGGCCGAGCGCTGTCGACCCCTATACTTGATAGAAGTACTAACAAATATCTCAACGGTAGGGGCCTTAACTCCCTCAATAGTAGTCATATCATCAACAACACTAGGGCACCCATGACAAAAAACAACTCTAAGATAAATAAAGGGACAAAATAAGGGATAACAATATACCTCCGGTCGAACTGTAGCGACAGATAAAGAAGGTCCAGAAAGCTCCCAAATAATCAGGTCACGGTGCCCAGAAATCCAATAAAGATAAATAAGTGATCTAAGAGTAGCCTCGAATTTGGGAATCAAAACCACTGGTGCTTTGTTGCAGCAAGAGCACGTGGTGATCTACAAACATATGGCCATTGGGAGAGTAGCCTTGGATTAGCAAAACTAATCCCACTAGAGAATTGTTGCGGCAATATCACATGGTGATCCACAGCCATATGGCCACCAGGCTTGTCAGGAAGCCTCAACCAATAACGTCCTCAAGAGCTCTACTTGTCATCTAACAAATAGAGGGGTTGGTTATTTGTGTTGGCTTATTGGTTTATTGAGGTTGGTGTGGGTGATGGGCAGTGTATTTACGGTGATGGGCTGATGGGCAGTGTATTTTCGGTGATGGGCTGGGTATTTGTGTCGATTTGTTGGCACTGTCACGAAGAGGCAGTCAGTGGTACCAGCGGCAGTCGGTGGCTGGAATGCTGTTGGTTGGTTATGGGCAGTGTATTTTAGGTGTTGTCGGTGTGCTTTGTGGGCAGATAATCTCTGTCGGTGGATTGGATGGAGACAATCTCTGAGTGTTTCAGTGGAGGCAGTCGGTGGTTGAGGAGTGTTTATGGTTCGCTGTTTGATGAGGGATGGTGCTGTTATGTCTTGCTGGTTGTTATGTTTTGGGGGGCTAGGATTATGGTTAGGGTTAGGGTTGGTGGCTTTGATACCAACTAGAAATATTTGTGAGTGAATGGGATACTCAAACTAAGAGTAGAGCCCTGTATGTATAGCCAAATAATAATACAGAGTGACCTAAACATCCTTGTAGTTTAGGCAAAATATAAAAGTCATAGTAAGGGTAAAAAAGGGAAAAGAAATCCTAATAAACTAGACTATACTCCAACACCTGTAAATTAGCTTCTATTGCTATGAGCTATGCCTATTCATTTATTCGTAAAATCCTGCCTCTAGTTGGATTCTCTGATTCTAGCATTAAAGGTCTGTTTTGAGTGTCTAATTATTGAGCATTGCTGTTGAAGTGTTGATGAAGACTAAATGCATATACCTGTACCCATATCTTACAGAACTGCTTATTTCTGCACATTTTGTGCAACTCAACTTCAGGATAATGACATGCAAGGATCTCTGTTCTATAATTGTTTTCTATCAGGATCAAATGATCAATTTTTCCTAATCATCTTGTTTCAGGCAAATTTTACTGGCATCTGAAATTATGGTTTGTTTGGGCATACTCCTAAGCTTCCACATATTTCTCCCATATTCTGTGCCACAATATGTCTGCTCAGGACTCATAATGTTTGTATCTGCTGAAGTATTGGAAGGTAATTTTTTTATAAACTTAATTACATCTAATGAATTCAAATAAATTGTATTAATGAGCGAAAATAAAGAGTGCAGGTTGGGAGGATCTCTTTTCAAAAGTAGGAAGATGATAACAAATGTAAGAGCTCAAGTTACTCAGTTGGACATGCCTTTGTTCCTATAGCCTAAAAAGAAGGATAAATTTCTTGAAACCCCATGAACCATGGCCCAATATCACTTAACCACCCTGAAGCCGACCCCTTCAAGTATTTCAAAATATCACTTAACCACCTTGTTAGTTTTCCTGTTAGAAAATAGTGTCAAAATTAACCAAAAGAACCTTTGGCACCCCTCTTGTATCCTCTTTCCCTCTTATCTCAGTAGTTTTTTAAGATGTTGCTCTCTCTCTCTCTCTCTCTGAACCGAGATCAACTCGACCTAGATCCCTCACCAGAATCAACCACCACCTAAATCACCTGTAATTTCCCTCATTCTTCCTCCGCTCCTACACCTTGTAACAACACATTCTGTGTGTGTGTGTGTGCGCGTGCGTGCGTGTTCACAGGCATCAAACACCAGCTCGGTACCATTCACATAAAGACCTGAACTTTACTTTGGACCCCTTGGTCAAAATACAGAAAGGACGAGCAGCTAACAAGAAACAATCTTCCTTTCCTTCTTGTGGTTGGTCACTGTAGTTTGGTTGAATGAGTTTTGAGGAGCGGAACCAAACCACCTGACATCTGTACAGCTTCATTTCCAATTATCTGAGATACAGTTCCCTATAGTCCTTACGTCTACTTTCGTTACACCCATCCATAAAGCATCCACTTCATGTATACATGTGTGTGTGTGACCTATATAGGTTCTTCATGGGTGTATTTTAACATTATTTTTAGGGACTTTTTGATATATTTAGACTGTAGGGAGGTTAAGTCATACTGAGCCATAGTTGAAGGAGGTCTTTAGTAATTAACACTAAGAAGAATGGATTGATAAATGATAAGTGCATCTCTTCATGTTCCTTAACAATATTTGTTTACCGTGTCAGGATCATGTACTTTATGGAGTTAGGAAATCGGCATGAATACAAAGTAACCTAACTGTTGTCCTTCTGGTAGTTCAAAATAATGAAATTGGCTGTGGACTTTTTCTACTTGTAGATGAATGGTAACTGGTATAGAGGGACCACTTGTGTCTGTGCAACAAATGCATTTTCTACCAGATCACCCCAGGGTGATATAGATATTGAACTTCACTAGTATTATATAATTATGGTAAATGAAACTACAACCCACTGTTGTTTTGATCTTATTCACTTTGGGAAAAAATACCCCAAGCTTACCTTCATAAAACAAATGGTCTCCTATTGCAAAGAAGAGGCCAGCTATTACCACGGAAGGCTGCCATTGTAATCACAAGTATGGAGTTCATACTTTGGATGCCACCGTCATTCCATTTAGGGCAGCTTTCCTTAGACTAAACGTGTTTTAGCCAATTATGTTGTCGGATAATTATTGTTGAAAAAGTGACTACTCTACTAATGCTTGCATCACACAACTTTAAGAGAGGTCACTGATCTAAAAAGATCCAGTACAAGGGCAGTAATTCAAATCTAGACAGCTCCTCCAAATGCTAGTGATATATGGTTTGTTTAGTTTTTATTTAGCTTGGAGGATGGATTGATTATCAAGAAGTATTATTTGTACTGGTTTTTCATCATAACATAAGGAATGATTTTCCTACTGCTTGTATTTGTCAATACGTGACATTGTGTTGCAATTTTTGTTGTCAATCTAGGTATCAACCTGTCACTGCTCTCTCGAGTTATGTCATCCAGGCTTTCTCGTGGAACCTTTAATGGTGGATTACTATCAACAGAAGCTGGGACAATTGCTCGAGTGATTGCAGATGGAACGATAACCCTGGCCGGGTACTTGGGTGAGAGTAGGCTCCTAAATGTCACCCTACTGCCTTCACTCTTAATTTGTATAGCCTCTATCATTGCTACCTGCTGTACCTACAACACCCTCTATTGATTTAGGCTTTGTAGTTGGACTTTGTCCTCAGGTTCTAAAACCATCCTCTTTCCTTGATCATTATTTTCCTCCCTGTTTTATCAATTGATTTGTTTGCTTTTGGTTTGTGAATTTGATTCTGATTCTTAGCATTCATGTATCAATGTAAATTGTTAGACAAATAGACGTCAAATTTCCTCAGTTAGATTCGCTTAAATTTCATATAAATTCTTGAACATTGCAAGTCCAGATAACTTTTTAGTTGTCACGCTGCAAATTTGTAACTTCTTGCATGGACGTATGTGGAACCACAGCCACTTAAAATAACACCAGCTTAGGTGGGGCAAGACATGGCTGAGCAGTTTATAATAACCTAGTCAAAGTACCTCGCACAAGGGCGCACTGGTCAATAGTGACAAAGTAGTAGATACCGATAGTGTTTTTAGTGCCCAAGTCACCATGTAGATTGTCAATTTTTCATACGAAAACAGCTCTTTAGAGAAAAATGTCAAATCTTTTTCACTTTTTGTAGCTATCCCTTTGGAATAAACATGTATAACACCAATAGAATGTGCCTGCAAATAGATAAAACTGTTGATAACATAGACAAACCATGTTAAACAATGTTTCAGAATTAAGCAAAACTGGGTGCTCTCTTAGGAATCTGTATATGTCCGCTGCTTATTTTGAACATTTTTTTGTGAGTAAGTAGGACTTGGTGCAAAATGATAGCGGACTTCAGCACAACAGTAAGTTTGCTCTATTGTGGCCAAGACATGATAGATTTAAGTATAGTAAAGTCTTTCCATGTCTTGCAATTATAATATTTCCGACTTAGGAACAAAGACCAAAACCAACCTTTTCTAGGTATGGTTCCAAGTGACTACCACTACTTGTATACTATATTCTTAATTGTGACATTATCAATACCATTTCCTTTCTTTGTGACTTACAATACTAAGGTTTCAGAGGTTGTTCAAACCAACCTTTTATAGGTATTATTGAAAGTGTATACCACCACTTGCATACTCTATTATTGATAGTGACACTATTTCTAACCTATTGATTTACAGTTCTTATGTTTCCAGACACAGACTCAAACCAACCTTTTATATGTATATGTTACAAGTAACTATACATCTGCTTATGTACTATATAATTTGTGGTAGTGTAGCAACATGGGTTGTTTGTTATTAATGCAAGCACCTAACACAGTGACCATAATCATATTAGACTACACATATCCATTTGGAAAAGTGTACATGCTCCACAAAGTCTTTGTCAGATTGAATTTTTTGATTTCAGAAGTTTTTTTTAGCACAATAGTCATACATTTACATGTCCTCTTTAGCGGCTCTAAGTTCTCTCCAATATCTTTTTTCTTCATTCACTTCTTGACAATTCATTAACTATTAATGAGTGGGACACTTATACTTCGTTTGGTGCGATGAAAAAATAGAAGAATGAAAAATCAGAGGGATAAATAAAATATTATGTTCAGTAAGGAAAGAAAATAAAAAGGATGAAAAAGTTGATGAATTAATTTTCCTTCTAACTCATTAAAATTGAGAGAAAAAATAGATGAAAATTTAAGTACATGTGTTGAAATGTATGTCATTTGTTTCTATATTTTTTAATATACGAATATAGCATGTTAATCAATTACATATTATGTATACATTAATTTCATATATATATAATAGTAAAATATGTATTTATATTTTTTTTTAAAAATAATTTTTTTTTTATCTTACCAAACCACCAAAAAAAAAAAATCAATAATATTTTTCATCCCTCTTATTAAACACAAAGGAGAAAAATAAAGATTCATCTCTTGAAGGATAACAAGTGTATCACTCTCATTTTTTATCCTTATATTTTTTCATCTGTCATATCAAACGGATTATTATATACATTGGGTTTTACTTGAATTTACGATAGATGATGCACCAAGAGAAAAAATGAAAAGAAAATGTATTAGTTGAGATTTCATTCACTCTTCAACCAATTCCGAATAATTCGGCTAAAGATTTTATTGAGTTGAGTATTGTGGCTGGTCCAGTGAGCTTGTTTTTCTTCCTACTTAGAGTGGTATCCATGCAATTGGATCGCCGATAAAGTTGTTGCAAAGGATTATTACAAACCGTTTACAAACTCAAAGTTCCATGAATATGATGTTTTCTTAAAACCGAAGCAGAATCGTTTTCTAGGAAAATTTTACTATCCGAGAAAATGAGATCCGAGGGTCACAACGAGAAAAGAAATTCAATGTAAACATTAAAAAAAAAAAAAAAAAAAAGGAATATTTTTGGTTTTGTTTTGTGTCTGTATGAAAAGTGAGTGTCTTTTTATTTACATTTATACGTGTTTATGCTCAACTATGTTGGCAATCAATCCGTGTCTGGAATAAATATTCGGTTATACTACGTTGTTACTGTTATGACATGTCGCCATTTAATAAAAAATAATCAGATAAATCAAGTGAATCACTTATTTATATTGGGTAATTATTGTATTACATGAAGGGGGAATTATTGAACCATATAACATTCCCTTATGCTCCATTTGGTACAATGAAAAAATAGAAGGATGAAAAGTTGAAATAATAGAAAGTTGGAGAGATCAATAAAACATTATATTTGGTAAAAATGGAAAATAAGAATGATGGAAAAGTGAATAGATTAACTTTTTTTACAACTCACTAAAATCAATCTTTCTAAAATGGGAAAGAAAGTGGATAGAAAGTTAATTATTTGTGTTGAGATGTATCTTATTTGTCTATATATTATGTATGCATTAATTTCATAAAAAAATATAATAAAAAAATATGTATATATATATATTACAAAGTAAAATAAAAAAAAATATTTTTTTCATCTTAACCAGGGGTGAAAATTTTCGATTCAACACAATGACATGACTCAAACTTGACACAAATTTTATGACACAAACTTGAAAATGACCTGATACGAGAACAAGAAATATAAAAGGTTCATAATTTTATGACTCAAACACGAATCTAACACGACACAATTCGATTGTCATCCCTAATTTTAACCAGCACAAAAAAAAATTAGTTATTTTTATTTTTCATCCATCCAACCAAATACAAAGGAAGAAAAATGTATCATTCCTACTTTCCATCATTGAAGGATATAAAATTTATCCTTCCTACTTTCTATCTTTCTTATCAAACGGAGCATTAATTTTTTTTCGGGGTAAATTTCACTAACATGAGATTGGTCTAATTGTAAGGACACCCCTTATTTTTTTTGAAATGTCACTGTCAGATTATGACAGTTAATAAACTAAATAGAGATGAGATTTTACTGAATTAGCTTTTAAGGATTTAACACCATTGCTTATCCTTTAACCTCATATAGTTTTTGGATTACCTTACACACACTCCAATTTAATTTAAAATTTAATTTTATCAAATTAACATCAAATTGAACTTTAATTTTATAAAATTAACATTCAATATCATTAAGTGTTAGTGTGATGAAATTAATTTTTTAATTAATGAAATTAAATGTCAATTTGGTGAAAACTAAATTCTAAATTAAATAATTTGAATGTTAATTTGATTAAAATAAATATGAAGTTGATAAAATTAAATATTAATTTGGTGTTAAATTAATGAAATTAGTGTTAGTGTGATGAAATTAATATTTGAATTAATAAAATTAAATGTCAATTTGATGAAACTAAATTCTAAATTAAATAAATTGAATGTTAATTTGACAAAATTAAATTTTAAAATATGAATTTGATGAAATTAAATATTAATTTGGTGTTAAATTAAAAAAATTAGTGTTTGTGAGATTAAATTAATATTTGAATTAATGAAATTAAATGTTAATTAATTAATAAAATTGAAGAGTCAACTTGAGGATAAAATTAATAATTCACTGTAATATATTCCGTACCATCATCGATTCTGTTAGATATCAGATGACTGTAGGGGTACTATGTGAAATTTATAATAAACTATAAAGGTATGTAGTCATATTTTAAAAATTATAGAGGGTATCTCTGCAATTAAGTCAATCTCGAGAGGGTGTCAATAAAATTTATTCTCATACAAGTCGGTGTGCCTTAACCCAGGACAAATTGTTTGGTGTCCAAAAGTGGGGCAATAAATTTTCAATGGTAGCTGGGAACATGGTTGTTTAACTGACAAGTTTGCCCATAAATACTGTTAACCAACAAGAGAGTGGGGTCCAGCGGAATATTAATCAAACTTCTCAAAAAGTAATAGTTTCAATTTTGGAATTCTCATTAGAACTCGATGATTAATTGTTACGATAACTTAGTTAAGTTCGTTCCTGAAAGGTGTAACAAACGTGGTTAGAGATCTTATAATCACATCAATTAAGACATATTGGAATGGTTTCTGAACGTTCACCTTTACTCTGACTTTTTTTTCGGTTTATCAGGAAAAAAAAGAGAGCAAGGGACTCATTAATGGTTGAATTTTATCACCATCTTTTCTTTTTTTCTATAAAATAATTCAAATTTAGAACGATTATAAATGTTCGTACAATTACCTGCAACATATTTTTCTTCTACCTTGTTGTAGGTAGGCATATCTTGTACGTTGAGTGCGATTTTTTTTTTTTCACTTTATTTAAAAAAATATTGAGCTCAACAATAATTTGATTTCAATTTTAACATGTTGGTCGATTTTCATAAATAATATTTAAATTTAATTTATTGATCAAATCAATTATAGACATGACCTTTGATTTGATTGATAGTGGTGGTCCAATTAAAATTGGAGTCTACGGTCAATTTAATGATAATAATTAATTAAGTTAACAAATTATTACTCTTTAATTTTAATTTTTATTTTGGTCTTCAAAAATTACTCTTTAATAAAATAACATTCTAGGGGTATTCTTGGATGCCTCATTATATAATAAAGACAGCCATGGCAGCTGATTTTTTTTTTTTACTTAAAAACAACGGTCAACTTTTTTACGAAATTTTTCTTAAAAAAATCCATGAACAAAGGCAATTAGTGAATTCTTTTTATTTCGGTTTAAGGTTTAGGATTTATGATTAATTTTAGGTCTTGGACTGCTCTGGCCATATAACCATTCTAATTGTTTAAGCAAGCCATGAAGAGTTTTTCCTAGCACAATTTTTCATTTTTTTTTGTGGTATTACGATCGATATCTAAGATAGTTTACTTGCATTTTGATTAATTTTTTTTTCGGTATAGTTAAAAGCAAGTCACCCATATCGAGATTAAGAAATTCATGAAAAATAAATTTCTGATAAACTAACTCTAAATGAATTGTTAAATTTTAAAATCAAGATGACGGAATTTAGATTGCATCCCTATCTCCACTGATCTAGACCTCGGGGTTCTAGCACAATTTTTCCGCACAATCATTGGTGCATTGTCATCCACGTCTACATTTTCTTTTGTGCTTCCTGAATCGAAGATTTTTAGCAATTATTTTCCATATTTAGCACACAGGCCCTTTCCTTTGAATAAGTAAATATTGGACGTTAATGGTGCACAAAGTCGATTAGGCACAATTAAATAAGTCGAGTATGTGGTGGTAAAATAAAAAAAATTGGATAGTTAGGTATGGGTGACCTAACCACTAAAGGTGGCAACGGTGAATGAAAAATTTTATTAATGAGAGAGTACAATGTAATAAGAGAGACAGAGCAATAGTACTTTCAAGGTGAAGTGTATGAGATTTACCCCCATGTGTAGAAGATTTATAATATATAGACACATAGCTCTAACTGAAGCGGTTATGTGAAGGTCAAGCTATTAGTTTATAGAGGAAGATAAGTATAATTGGGGATAAACACAATCTTGAAGTAATGATTATCCCGATGAATACTCTCCCACGTACATTAACTATTCATGAACTCTTAGACTTTGAATTTAAATGCAAGTCATAAGCTAAGCATGATCTTCCTTTTGATGATTTTGGTCCAACCCATAAATTGGGTCGGGCCTAGTTAGATATAAGCTCATTACATGTAATAGTAAAACCACCTCACCACTGATACGTGATATCATCATTTAATAATAAACTTACAAATAATTAAAGTGAACCCCACTTAGATAATTATTAAATAATATGACATAATAGTTACTATAATATGTAGAATCACATGCTTATTGATAGGTTTATTATTGAGTTGTGACACCATCTATCAATGGTGAGGTGGTGCCACCATCTGTCAATGATGAAGTGATGCCACCATTACACGCAATATTTTTGCCCTTTCTTGAGCCCACCAGGAACACTAATAACTACAAACCATATTAATAATAACTATAACAATAATTAAGTGGTATTGGTGGTCAAGATAAGAACCAATTAATTTTCTTTTGGTAAGTGCCATGAAAATTTTGTTGTTTAGCCCTTTTTGTTGTTTTCCACTTTTCCTTGAAATGCAACAGGGTTTTGTTTTTGGATTTTGCTAAAAGTTATGATTTAATTAGGTCAAGTTACGACTTGATCGCACTAAAACACGATTCGATAAAAAGTCAAGTTAGGATCCGTTTAAAAAACTTGAGATTGATCTCAACTTATTTGGATAAATCCAAAATTTTTTAGGGTTTTTCAATTCACGAAGTCGTAACTTGTTTCAAATTATTTTTCATGACAGTGCTGCAGATTTGTCCATACAATTATATATATATATATATATTAAAGAGTTGGACGGTTTGGTTGGAGTCCATCCAAGATCTAACGGAGATGAATTTATGAGTCCCACTCTATGAACCCTAACTACTCACAAGTAGTTGAGGACCATTAAAACTTGTCCCCACTTCATTACAATGATTGTATAGACTTAGGTTTGGACAATTGCTAAACAGTTGGTCTACTTAATTTCTAGTTCTATTTACTAGCCGAATTATATGAATTCAGATCTCTTCTCTTTAATTTCATTCAATACAGTGGTAGATTAATAACATGCATAAGATTTTATTTTTAATTTATAGGATGTTTTTTTTTTATTTTGTTGTTGGTGGAGTGTTAACCATGGTTAAAGAGTTTTTTGATATAAAAAAAGATCTTATTTATTGAAATTAAAATCTTACGCATATTACTCATCTAACATTGTATTGAAAGAAATTAACGAAAATGAATAATAGAGAGGATCTAAATCTAAAATATATGTTAATTTAGTGGGACCAAGAAATGAAACCCTTGAGCCCTAGAAATGAACAAGAAGGTTGAGATATTTTTGACTAACTTTTTAAGACTTATTTTGAAATATGGATGATTGTGTGTTAGAGGGTCTGATGAGTTCAAATTCTTTTCTTCTCAAGAGGTGTCTTGTGAAAAATTCAACATCAAGAAATCATCCATTGTCTTTAAGGCAATTTGGATATCAAATGTAAAGAATACGAAATCAAAAGTAATTTTATAGGTCATCTGTACTCTATATCCTTTTTTAACTCGAATTTAAATTTGAATAAAAAATATCTAAAAAATTTTCACCATCCTATATCAAATCTCATACCAAATTAAAAGGGACTTAAATTTTTATTCAAATTAATGCTCTGTTTGGTAGGAATAATGGAAAGTAGGAACGAACGTAGGACTGATACACTTTCTTTCCTTTATATTTGATTGGATGGATGAAAAATAAAAATGACTATTTTTTTTTTGTGTTGGCTAAGGTTAGGGGAGACAATTGAATCGTGTCGTGTCAGGTTCGTGTTGAGTCATTACGGATTTATGTCGAACATTAGTCACACCTAACTCAACTCATTTAACTAATTGTCTCATGTCGAATTACGAGTTGACTTGTTTTTCTTTTTCGTGTCATGTTCGTGTTCGAGTTAATCAAGTTTGTGTCATAAAATTCGCGTTGAATTCGAGTTGTGTCATCATGTTGAGTCAAAAGATTTTATATCTAGTTAAAATGGAAAAAATATTTTTTTAATTAAAAACTTTTATTTTTGTATTATTTTTTATTTTTTTTAATATATATATATATATATTTATTTATTTATAAATTCATATTTTATATTTTTATTTGAAATTAATGTATACATAATATATGTATATACATAAAAAAAAGATATTGACAAATAAGATACTTCTCAACACAAATTATTAACTTTCTATCTAATTTTCTTCCGATTTTGGAGGAATTGACTTTGGTGAGTTTGAAAAGAAAGTTAATTCATCCACTTTTCTATTTTTCCTATTTTTCTTCCTTACTAAATATAATATTTTATTTATCCTTCCAACTTTTCATCATTCTATTTTTCTATCATATCAAACGGAGCATAAGAGAAATTTAAATTTTTACTCAAATCAGCCGTGGTCGGATTTCATTTTCCTTCAAAGATTCATGGGTCATATATTTCACTTTTTTGTATTTATGTTTGTCCATTGTAATTCTTCTATCAAATCAAAATTTTGACTCAAAATCAAGTAAAAATTTTAGTCAAAATTATAAATGATGTTAGTATCGTGTAAAAATTATAACTCAATTAAATCAATTTACAATTCAAAAGAATCGATATCTTACAATTTTAAAATCAACTTGATTTCTTTAACGCTATTGAATCACGATCTATACTATTATATAAAATTTGGTCAACATAACATTACTGTATATAAAATAATCAAATTCTATGGTAGATGACTTGGAAAATCTTTACTCCCGAACTACTATTTTAATGGTCACTATCTTTGGTAATTACTTTACATTAATTTAAAAAAAAATTAATTTAGCACGTTCATGAATAATTTTTTAATAATGGCGACGATAATTTTGTGCATCTCACGGAACGAAGCAACAACTAATTCTAACCATTTTTACATCATAATTTTTTGACAATTTAGGGTACATAATTGAATTCATATCTTTAAAACCTAAACCCTAACATGGTAACAGTAGCAAGATGAGTGCAACATCCAACACTTTTTGTGAGAAATGTTTTTTGTATTTAATTTAGTGATCTTATTTGATGACATGATAGATCATAGTTATTAAATTAATAGTAAATCTCAACTAATAATAAAATTCACTGTTAATTTAATAACAAAAAAAAAATAATAAGATTTCCAAAAGTACTAAATAAATTCCATCGTAACATTGCCTTTTTTTTTGTTTTCTAGTCATACCTGAACCCATGTGCCTGCATTAAGTGTGTGAATCTAGTAAGTTCCATGCCCAACTGCTCTCTCTCTCTCTCTCTCTCTCTCTCTCTCTCTCTCTCTCTCTCTCTCATATTTAACAAAGCCCTCACAGTGCAAAGGAAAGCAAGCATATAACCAGATCAGCCCAAAAGTTTGAGAAGCTACAGACTTGTAGCAGCATTGTTTGGCTATAAAATTGGCATAGCTGCAAGGCAGTTGTTGGTACCTCACAATCCCTGCATGTCTTGAATATTTATTCGAATCGATCGCCGAAACAGTAAGAAAGAAATCTTTGTACTGCGTGCCAACTTTAATGCCTACGAGATCGTTGGCTCTCTGGTTTATATAGGTAATAGCAGCAACTTTGTTTTCTTCTTTGTAGCATGAAAGATAAGTATCATAACACGATGGGTTTCGGGTGGTGGCGATTGGTTGGTGCTGCTCTTGCTGGAATTCTGTTCTTTCATGGCCTTTGTCTCTCCGAAAAAGGTATTTAATATAATCTTTCCTGGTTTTTGCAGTTTTCTTATGAAACCTAACTGAATATGTTTTTAAAACTAAGAACATGAAAATTCAGAATGACCCAGCTGGTTTATAGTATTAGGAAAAGATGATTAGGTCGATATTTCAAAACATTTACAGAAGAAATAGAAGAATGATGTTATTGAGAACTAAAAAATGACTAATTTAATGTAGCAATATATAGGTCTAAATCTAAAACTAATAAAGCCATATCACTTGACTTCATTAGCAAAATGAGGAAGGTTTTTAGATCTAATAACTATTATAAGAATTCGAATGAAAGGGATTTAAGGCTTGTCTTTTTCCTCAAAAAAAAGAAAAAAGAATAAGAGAAACAACCACCACACTGACCCAAAAGGAAAAACTCATAATTACCTCTTTTATTTAGGTTGGAATTATCATACGCGCTGATGGTCTGGTGTTCAATAATATTCGTTTAGGATTGTCTTTAATTTTCACATAGTTATCAATCAAAATTCGATTCACTAAAATAATGCAGTTTGCTCCTTGACTTTGGTAGTGTTGTGATGATAGACTGTGAGTTAGTAGTTATAGCTAAAAACCGGATATTCCACAATGAAAAGACCCTCTTAATCGCACGCATGAGGATTACTACCTACTAATCACCTCTTCTCACTGTACTAACCAAAAAAAAAAAAAAGGTTGGAATTGCAATCACGTACTAGAGTTCTATGGGATAGTTCTCCCTAGTTCTCCTATTTCTTCTTGATATTTTTGCTTGTATCTGTGTGTGTCTCTGTGTCCTAGGCTGCAGTAGCATGAAATCAGAAAAAAAAAAAATGAAGTTTTAGGGTAAACCCTGTCTTTAAGAAGGATTAGTTGCAAATTAGGTAATGACACCAGGAATTGCCTTTTATGTAACTGTCTAAGCAATTCTACTGTATATCTTCTTGTCTTTTAAAACGTTGTATAATTTATGATGAAAACTCTGGGGATCAACTAGAAAAAAGGATCATTGAAAGATGTCGTTATCAGACAGTAATATATGAAATGATTTTCTATGAATTCAATGTATTAACAAGCAACCATTTGTCACCCTTTTTTGTTTATTTTTCTTAGTGATAGACCACTTGGTGCGACACACTATACTGAATGTCTCACCGACTAATAATTATGTACTGGGGGGACAACTCTAGAAATGTGAATTTAATGTCATCCAGCAACCTCCTTTCAAAGGGCAATGTTTTTATTTTTGAGCAATCTCGAGACTTAAAAATTTGATTTAATTTATTAACTTAATACATTGTAATCTTTAGATTGACGGTTGGCTCCATCAAATATTGGAATTTAATGTTGATCCAATAATTTTTCTTAAGCCACATTATTATGTCAGCAAATTATGTTAGATTTTTAAGTTTAAATAACATTACTCTTTATTTTTTTGGTCACACAAAGAGTAATGCTAGGAATCCCAAAAGAACAACAGGGATTCTTAGATCAATGTTTATATTATCTTTTTTTCAACAATAATGTTAGGCTGACCAAATTTTAGAATTAAATTTGAAGCTCAAATGACATGACAACATATTATTTGGAGTCTTTATTAGGGTCCAAATGACATGACACAAAATAAAAAAGTCCAAGTTAGCTGTCATGTCATTTAGACTCTAAAATTTGGTCCTAAATTTTGGTTAACTCCTTTAAAAGTTTTGTTTGACTAAGACTATTGTAATATAAAATGTGACCTAAAACACAAATTTAATGAAGGGACAGTTGATATGCTCTAATAATATTGGTATAATTGAATTTGTTGAATATTTTTAATAAGATTATATGACCTTTAACATCATTAGGATAATGTATTAGGTTAAATTTTTAGGTTACAAATATTATTTTTCAGTTTGTTTTAACATATTAAAGTCATGGAAAATTAAATATTGGTATCGAAGGACAATAATTAAACCTAATTTATTTACTTAATATGTTATAATTGATTATAGATCTAGATGCAGTTCTATATTAATGAGTAATGTTAGATGGACTTAAAAAATAGATTTAAAAATTTAACTTGATAATCTCAACTATTGAAGAGGTAGTGAACCCCAATAAATGCTAAGTAAAATCAATAGTTAAAATTATTAAATCTAATTTTTAAATTTATTTTTTAAGTGCATGTACCATTGTTTTATATTAATTGTTAACTGTTACCTGAACTAATCTCTCTGATCACTCTCTCTCTCTCTCTCCTCTCCACAGCTCCAAATTACAGTTTCACGCATGAAGCAACCTCGGCTCCAGAAGTCTCCTACTACGACTACATCATCGTCGGAGGCGGCACCGCCGGCTGCCCCTTGGCAGCCACTCTCTCCCAAAACTACACCGTCTTACTCCTAGAACGAGGCGGTTCGCCCTACGGCAACCCTAACATCACCGACTTAGCAGCTTTCGGAGCAGCACTCTCCGACCTCTCTCCCAAATCCCCTTCTCAACGCTTCATCTCCGAAGACGGAGTCATCAACGCACGCGCGCGTGTACTCGGCGGGGGAAGCTGCATAAACGCCGGCTTCTACTCGCGGGCTGCCACCGACTATGTGAGCAAAGCCGGGTGGGACGGCCAGCTGGTGAACGAGTCGTACCGGTGGGTAGAAAACAAGGTGGCGTTCTTGCCGCCAGTTCGACAGTGGCAATCGGCGGTGAGGGATGGGTTGCTGGAAGCTGGGGTGGTGCCGAACAATGGGTTCACTTATGATCATATTAATGGGACTAAGGTTGGTGGTACCATTTTTGATCGGGATGGGCATCGACATACGGCTGCTGACTTGCTTGAGTATGCAAACCCTAGTGGGATTACAGTTCTTCTTCATGCTTCTGTTCATAAGATCTTGTTCAGAATCAAAGGTACGTTGAGTTGAGACAGTGTCTATGGTTGCCCTAATTTGCATGAGTGCATAACTACCTTTGATTGACATAATTTCATGTCTTAATTTTAACATTAAAACTTGCTAATATTTTGACGGTTAAAAGGAATTATGTCGACAAATTTAGTTCAAGTATCATTACTCAATGTATTTAAATATATTTGTATTTTTTTGGTTCAATGGTGTAGAGTGTCCGGTTAGCTTGCGTGTAACTTGACTAATTTATTTTTTGATTTAATCAAAAGTAGATCATCTATACCAGATTTAAGGTATTCCTTCATGACCTGACATTAAAGAATTACTAAGATTCGAATTCAAAATGTCTGAGTTTACAGTTTATTAATTTTATCATGTGAACTAGCCTTAGGGTTACATACATTTGTATAAAATATGAATATCCCTCATGAATTCCATAATCGTAGTGTGGATGACTGGATTAGAGAGGAGATTAATTCAGGTGTGCATAAATTGATCCGGATACCCCTAACCGTTGAACCAAAAAAAAATAAAAATAAAAATGTGAATATGAACCCAGACAAATTTTTAATGACAATAAAGTGAGGAAATATGGGGACATAATATCATATACACTTCCTCTTATGGGCCAATGGACCACAAGCCCAATACTTGTTGCATGATAAGTTAGATTTTCTCAGTAAACTGTAATTAACCAAGAAAAGTTCTCAAATAGGCAAATCAAGGCCATTAGCCCATGGAGTCACCTTCAGAGATGCATTAGGAATGAAGCACAGAGCATACTTGAAGATCGGATCCAAGAATGAGATCATTGTATCTTCTGGTGCACTTGCAAGCCCACAACTTTTGATGTTGAGTGGTGTTGGCCCATCACAACACCTAAAGGCCCACAATATCACAGTGGTGCTGGACCAGCCCTTGGTTGGTCAAGGCATGTCGGACAACTCCATGAATGCCATCTTTGTTCCTTCTCCGGTTCCAGTCGAGGTCTCTCTCATTCAAGTTGTCGGTATCACTAGCTTCGGAAGCTACATCGAGGCTTCCAGTGGAGAAAACTTCGCCGGAACAGCTCCTCCATCTCCTGGGAGAGACTTTGGAATGTTCTCTCCTAAGGTAATTGTTGTTCAATTTTTATCAGTCTACTTAAACCACAATCGGCATTATTAAGGTTCCAGCTAGACTAAGGGTCCAAAGGCCAGAAATTGATCAGGCCCAAACAGACCAGGATACAAATTGGAGGTTGTTTCCAAGCCTTTTAGTGGCCTGAAGCCTACAAGCGGGTCCTCCACAGCAGCGGCAGTAGTGAACATTGCTACTAAAGAAGGGAGATGGGAGTCTCTACCGCAGTTAGGTTCCCTCGGGACTCTAGTTTTTGGTATATACGTTTCAAGAATATAAAATTCCCGTGAATCGTACTACCGGCCTTTTAGTGGAGCCAACTATGTTTGAATCACGCCCTAAACCTAAATTCACAATTACATAGTAGGAATATGTTGCAAATTAAGTTTTTGGGTGTGATAACAAGTTAACCTAGGTGTGGATTAGATATTGGCCAGTGAAATTCAGGTCCCCAGCCTAAGATTTGATCCGAACTGGTGTTAGATTCTAAAAAATCTAATAAAGATTTAATTTAATTATTCGACGAATTTTACTTTCACAATCCATATATGGAACGTTTGAAAATCATAAATTCAATGTGAATAAGTTAACTAAGGTTAATTTTTTTACTAAATTATCTCTTTTTTTAACTAAATTGTCTCTTAATTGGCCTCAGTTTCTTCAGATAACCAAACACAAAAATTTGTTCACATTTCAGATTGGGCAGCTCTCAACATTACCACCAAAACAAAGAACTCCAGAAGCCATAGCCAAAGCTGTTGAAGCCATGAGTGCCCTTGATGATGCAGCTTTCAGAGGAGGATTCATTTTAGAGAAGATCATGGGACCTCTCTCCACCGGCCATCTACAGCTCCAAAATCGCAATCCCAACGATAATCCATCAGTCACTTTCAATTACTTCAAAGAGCCCGAGGACTTGCAAAGATGTGTGAATGGTATCAAAGTCATTGAGACCATAATCGAATCGAAGTCATTCTCCCAATTTAGATATGACTCTCTCTCTCTGCCAGCCCTTCTCAACATGACTGCGAGTTTTCCGGTGAACTTGTTGCCTAAACACAATAATGCTTCAACGTCATTGGAGCAGTTTTGTAAGGACACAGTGATGACCATATGGCATTACCATGGAGGGTGCCAGGTTGGTAGGGTGGTTGATCATGATTATAAAGTTCTTGGAGTCGATGCTCTTCGGGTTATCGATGGATCGACATTTAATTACTCTCCGGGAACTAATCCTCAAGCCACAGTTATGATGCTTGGAAGGTAAAACATGCAAGTCTTAGCATTTTCATTGAAGTTATTTGGATTTATTTATGTATAGATTGATCATCAAGAGGTGCTTTATTGTTTGCTGTGATGCAGGTACATGGGGGTTAGAATACTGAGTGAAAGACTTGCAAATGATAAACCAAAGTGATGAACACCTGTTATATAATTTGTTTAGGGGGATAAAGGCAGATATCAACATGTATGAGTCAGTAATAGTTTTGAGTTTGGTTGTTTATAATAATAAAACCTAAGTATGTTGTTCAAGATTTTTATTATAGGCTTTGATTCACAATCTTGTTTGTTCAACGTGTTTTTTTTTTTCTTGAATTATTATGGTTGCTGGACTAGTTCATACCAAATATCAGTCTCAATCCTTGCTGTAAATTATACGTTTGCTTGGGACTTAGATGATGAGTAGCACGTGTCTTCGAGATGCTTTATTTAGGATTGCAACATATACAAGTTAAGTTGTACCATTAATTCAGTGTGAAATAAAAAACAAGAAAGTCATTCTAGAATTGTGAATGTAGACCAGTTGTCAAACTATAAAAATTCTTATGTTCTTGTATTATTTTATTTCATATATTGTTTTATTGCACACACGAATCACAATAAAGATTTCATTTGCCCAGACACATGGAAGATAAAAGTAATTGCAGATAAGTTTTACTGTCTTTGGGAGTTACTCTGATTGGACTAAATTTGCATTGTCAGTCAAAGGTTTTTAGGATTTTCAAACACCTTTGAGGCCAAAACATAAAGAAAATTAAAATGAGAAGAATATGACAAAGGATATACCATAAGATCCAAGTTTTGCTGCCACCTCCATAACCAAAAGTAGGGATCTCCGATTTAAGATCGCTCAAATGATAATAACAATAAATTATAAACTTAGATATCTTGAATTTGAATTTTGACAATCTCTTAAAGTCAGGTCATGAGAGATTATTCCTCATAAATAATCTAATTTCGGCATAGATAATCTGTTTTTACTCAGACTAGAAGATAAGTTGAGAGGCGCGCATAAATTGATCCGGATATTTCTTGACTGTTGAAAAAAAACAAAAGAAAAAGTAGGCATCTCTTCTGTATTGCTTTATATCTTCCTCCATCGACCTCCACAATCACAGAGACCGAGAGAGAGAGAGAGAGAGAGAGAGAGAGGTCGAAGTCAAGCTAACTAGAATCTGAAAGAAATATGGAAGAAGCTTTTTAGTGGAAAAGAGGCTTGCAAGGAATTTATCAAAAGCAGGCATTGAAGGATATCCATGGCATAATCTCATGGATATGCCATCTCTTCAGTGGCTTATCCCACTTGTCCTATATATAAAGCTCTTGACAGATCCACTGGAACAACACAACTCGATCTGGGACATGACAAAGGTTTCACTAAGCAAAACAGTTGTAGGGCTTCTCTCCCTTGGCAGCTGAGCGGTGGATCATGTTTTCTCTGAACTTAAAATTCCAGTTACCTGCCAAAGGAGAGTTGCCCTGCGACTGATTAGGCTTAATATATATGAGAAAGAGCCTCAGATTGCATTTCATGCAGAAGAAACTATCAGAAACCCTAACTGCATGTAAGTTGTATTCTCTTTTGTACCTTTTACATGAATCTTTGTTTCCCATTATCTTTCGTCCATGGTTATATCTTTGGTTCTAACCCTTACTTAGCATACTGACTTTCCGATTCATGCTCTCGAGTCATTAGGATCCAACAAATTTCTAAGTTCTACGGTGACGAACTCAATGGAGTCGGTCATAGCGATCTTGTTAATGTGAAAAAATATGTTAGAAGTGCTCAATTGAATGGAATTTTTGAATTAGGTCATACTACTTTGAAATTCAATGTCTCCAACATGGATCCGGTGAAATTGATGCAGAGTACCAACCAATCCTTAACTATAGATTTACAGTGACAGCAAGTGAATGATAGGTGAAAGATTGTGACACACAACAGCCAATCTTGAAAGACCACTCTTTGTCTAAAGATGCCTAAACTATCGTACCGATCATTTGGGGTACCATCATGGTGTAGCAACAAAAGGGAAGAAATTGAAAGTACGAGTACGACAGGGCACTAGCAAAATCTTCTAATTGCTGATAGTCTCGTCAATGAACCAAAGCGCCTAAATATACTGTTACATAAAAAAGCTTCGAGTCATAAGTTTGCATTTGAACCTAACTTCCCAGAGAGTTAGATGTAGGTATAAGGAAAGCCTTGTGTTGTGAACATGTAGTATGGTGAACAATTAACAAAAAATAAAAAATAAAAAAATAAATAATCAAGTACAATAACACAAGATGAATATGAGTCACCTCCTATTTTCAACAGTTAGCTAATGTCATAGGCATATATGCAACTATCACTGCATCAATTAGGTCAAAGCCGAGACTTCAATCTCATGAGATAATTAGATTTTGCACTTATTTTTTTCTGAAAATCAATAAACTCACTTACAGACACAAACAAGTTCATGAAGCATAACTGGACTCTATTCCTACTTGAGGAAAAAAATGTTCCCACCATGAAAATGATGTTAAACAACCATTTCTTCAAAAGTCCAAGTTGTTAGAGATGGTGTAAACTTAAATATTTATATTTCAACACGTTCTTTCACATACATGTTAGATTTTGAGTTTAACATATGAAAATCTTTTTAATACTTAGAGTAATAGCGAGACTCAAATACAGAATCGCCTACTCTAATACTATGTTAGACAATCGTCAACTTTATAAACTTAAATCTGTTGAAAAAACTGTAACTTAAATATTTCTAATTCGACAAAAAAAACCCACTACGTAAAGGTGGAAATGGGCGGAGCCGAGCTTTTTGGAAAACAAGGACAACACATTCAACACACAATGGAGGAAATGGTGAATGAGGGAAATACACTTGAAATTTTGATTCCACTTGAGAAAAATGAAAAGAGTAAATAGAGATTTATAGAACAAAGTACCCATGAGACTTCTTCTATAGGTTGAAACCTCTCAAATTGAGATCCATTCTAATATATATATATATATATATTTTTTTTTTTTAATTTCATTATTGACGAATCACCTATAATCTAGTTAAATGGGACTACATTATATATAAGTGGACCTTTTTGGTCATTAATGATGGATGATCGACTGAGAAGAAAACTAAAAAGAAAAATATTCGTAAGGATCTGGATTCAAAAGACCCAGGCAATTAGAACTGGAAAAAAATTGGAAGAAATAGGCAATACTGTGGTTAAACCCTGTTAGGGAGGGTTCAGCGCAAGAGGTAGTACATGAGCAGGCCCAGCCTGCAGAGTGTACTGCAGATTTATTTTGCTAAGCCAAGATCAGCCCATGTTTAAGAAGATTCGGTATATTTTGACCAATGCATGTTTAGAAATATTTGGAAAAAAATTTTCAAACTTTTTTATTCCTTTACTTCTGTGTTCGAAAAGTGTCCAAAATATTTTCAAAACGATTGTATTTTCTAGGAAACTAAAACGATGATTAGGTGGGATTCAATAGGATTGGGGTTTTTTGATCATTTTCAGTTCAACTTAATCCAATACTATCAATTGCATTACCTTGGAATTAAGGTATATTTTTAATTAATCCTATGTTTAGCAAATGCATTTTTGTTTCTGTGGGTTCCACAAAAGTTTTTTTTAATTGAATTTTACCATCATATGTCTTAGGCAGTCTGGCCTTTTGAAAAAATAAGTGATACAATAGTTTTTTCCAGAAGAAATTTCATTGATTGTAAATTTAACTTACCCCTTAAATTGGTTCGAGAAAACTAATCGATAATAGATAAATGAAACTATTCAAATTAAGGTGTTTGATTTCTCCAAATGGAATATTTCAGCACCGGTTTTGCTTTCCAAACATGGGATAAATGGGATTTATCCCAATTATGTTCAATCTAATATATTTCAACCTTTATATCCCGCTATCCAAACACCCCCATAAAACTATAGGTCATGGATCATGGTCGGGACAAAATAATTGATTAGTTTGAGAATTTGTGTTCAAGTTTTTTGTTAGTGGTCAACACTCATCATTCATCCCCCCCCCCCCCCCCCTCCTTTTTTTCTATTGCTTTGTATCTGTGAGTCAAGTCTGGTGGACTCTTATGAAAATCATAATCTTTGATGGCATCAACCCATAAAAATGAAAAATAAAATTTGCGACCGCACCTGTCAATCTTACATATATTAAGTTGGGATAATTTATGTCTGAAAGAATGGTACAATACGAAAGGTTTTGAGATGTATGTTGATAGCCGTTGGATGAGTCTTAAATATACTGTCGAATTAATTATAAATTTTGATCAAGTTTAATATATTTACATCTTTTTATCTTATTTAAGGAAGTAGAATTCAAAAAAAAAAATCCCTTAAGGCCCATTATAATATAAGAGTAAATATTTGGACTTGAGAGAAATTGACACAATTTTAAAAGAACATGATTTGAATCCCATCTACCAGCGCACCCCAACAAATAAAAATAAAAAATCCTACCTACCACCTCGCTGAAGGAAAGGTCATAGTTGTCTCCTATAAGCTTGGTCCAACTGTGCAACTATAATGCATAGCGTCACCATTATCATTAGAAGGTGATTGGTACCCTTTCCTCCAAAAGGCTTGGATGGTTTTCGAAATCGTCCGATAAACCCTCAAATTTAAGAACTATTAAATTTTAACCTAGTTTCCAATCATAAAACATGAGCCCTCTCTGCTGCATATTATCAAGCTTTTTGGATGCTCAAATAACCACAGGAATTCATAAGACTCATAAAACAACCTCATTTGATTTCTCATTTCACTAGGGTGTTTTCCGTTGCACACTTTTTTTTTTTTACTATATGTTTTATTATATAGACATGAAAGAATTAAAAAAACAAACCCGAACAATTTCTATTTGTTTTTATAAAATGAAGTGTTGGAGTTGTGGTGGGTGATTCATGTGATGCACTTTTAGGACGTTCATTTATGAAATTAGCCGCCTTTGTGTTGTTTTAATTCACACGCCTTCACTGTCAGTTGTGTCCCAAATTTCCAACTAAAAGGGAGAACTTGACGTGTATTGTCGTTAATAAATCTATAGATTCTTAAGCATAATGGGCAGCATTGCTAATATATGTTACATATTGCACTTGCATGATGTTAACATGGACATGCCCTATGCCCGTCTTGGTATTTACTTCAGTATATGCATTAGTTCTACGTGTTTTGACCTTATTTGGGTTTTCTATGTCAAGGATGCCTCCTTTAGGTCATAGATTTTTAATTGACACCATGATGGTACTGATTTCTGCTGCAGGATTATGTTCCAGAAGACATTGAAAGCATATTTGGTTCGAACCTCCTCAGTCCCCAGATTCAAGTTATCAGAACTTGCAACTTGGTGCTGAAGACTATGCAAAGGAGCCGCCATTAGTTCCTCCACATCTACAAATGACTTTGCTCAATGTTCCATCATCCCACATGGAGATTCCACCTCCTTTTTCAAGACCTCAGCATGTTGTGGTTAACCATCTTTACATGCAGAAAAGGAGGAGCTGCCCATCAGTGGTGGCACTTGGTTCAACTCATCGGTTTCTAGCCAAAAATGTAACTGTGGTACTCCACAAGTCCAAACAGAGGTGAAAATACATGTTTTTCTGGACACTAGTCTTTAATCTGGTCATGTAATTGATATATTTAGAAAGAGGTAAATGTCAGGCCAATGGATCAAGAGAATTCCAGATAGAGCCATTATGTTTGACTCAATTTATTTGGTATAATGTAAATGCTCGGAATCATCATTTCTCCAACAATTATCTGGGTATTCTGTCTTCTGTGTTTTCTGTTGTTCGTCCGCTGTAATATCCTCACTAGAAGAAACCATTTTGACATTGGAACGCCGGATTGCTTGTCATTGTTGTTTTGCAGTTGGAAAGGAGACAACAAGAAGAAACTCTAATGGTACTTATTGGATAATATGATCCAAACACATCGGCACACCCTTTTTTTTTGGTGTGTGAACTTGAGGTTGGATCATCCCTTTTCAGTTACCTGGGCTCAGATTTGGAAGCCTTAATCTCTTCCTAAAAAAAAACTGAAAGGAAGTACAAGGATTTCATGGGTGTCTGTGAAATAATGGTGAATATCCTTGCAACTGCCTTCGTGCCCAACCAAAAAAAGTTACTTCTTTTGTAATGAGTTTTTGGGTGATGCCATGTCCGATTCCTAGAATGTTCTTCCGTGTAAGTGTAAAGATGTTTTAGTTTCAGATTGATACAGGTTTAGATTAATTATATTTTTCGGCACTTCTATGAGTTTTCCGGCATCAGGAGAGAATTGTTTACGTTCAAATTAGAAGCAAACATCCTGTGCAAGGTCCTTTTACCCCCACATTCAGTTTCTTTCCCATAGTTGATGTCTCTTCCCATGGAGGAGATAAAATATCGCTTATGACTCATTCACGTGATTACTATGGTGCTTGGACCATTTTTTTTGTTGGTCTATGTGTTAGGGACAACTTATGTATAGTAAATGGTTCTATTCTAGCAACAGAATACAGTACCAACAGCCATAAATTGCATATGGACCAGCAAAATTACTGTGAATGAGTAAACCAGCATTTAAAATTACAAGTCGGTCGTTGGAGACTTTTGACTAAGAAAACGTCAATGTAAAAGGTTAAAGGGTAGAAAACGTCAATGTAAAAGGCTTAGGGATAGAAAACGTCAATGTAACGGCTAAGGGATAGAAATCATGATTAAACAAAAAAGGGAATAAAACGACATTTACAGTGACGTTTTTAACCCTTTTATTTTTTTAAACGTCTGGTAAGCTCTGTTAAAAAATTCATATTCAGATCGTCATTCCAAATGACGTTTTTAGGGGAGAATGCGTCATTTTAAATAATATTTTTAAAAAAAGGCTGGATTTGAGAATTAAGTTTAAAAGTGACTAGATTATGAAATTAAGTTACGAGGGAGCCGGGTTTGGGGAAAAGCTCATCATATGTCTTAAGCAGTCTGGCCTTTTGAAAAATAAGTGATACAATAGTTTTTTCCAAAAGAAATGACTTTAAATTTAACTTACCCCATAAATTGGTTCGAAAAAACTAATCAATAATAGATAAATGAAACTATTCAAATTAAGGTGTTGGATTTCTCCAAATGGAATATTTCAGCACCAGTTTTGCTTTCCAAACATGGGATTTATCCCAATTATATTCAATCTAATATATTTCAACCTTTATATCCCGCTATCCCAACACCACCATAAAACTATAGGTCATAGATCATGGTCGGGAGTTTGAGAATTTGTGTTCAAGTTTTTTGTTAGTGGTCAACACTCGCCCCCCCCCCCCCCCCCCCACCTTTTTTTTATTGCTTTGTATCTGGGAGTCAAGTCTGGTGGACTCTTATAAAAATCATAATCTTTGGTGGCACCAACCCAAAAAAATGAAAAAGAAAATTTGTGACCGCACCTATCAATTTGTATATATTAACTAAGGATAATCTGTGTCTAAAAGAATGGTACAATACGAATGATTTTGAGATGGATGTTGATGGCTATTTGATGAGTTTTAAATAGACCGTCAAATTAATTTATTGAAATATGTCATATTTTATATTATAAATTTTGATCAAGTTTAATATATTTACATTTTTTTATCTTATTTATGGAAGTAGAATTCAAAAAAAAAAATCCCTCAAGGCCCATTATGATATAAGAGTAAATATTTGGACTTGAGAGAAATTGACACAATTTTAAAAGAACATGATTTGAATCCCATCTACCAGCACACCCCAACAAAATAAAAAATAAAAAATCCTACCCACCACCTTGCTGAAGGAAAGGTCATAGTTGTCTTGGTCCAACTGGGCAACTGTAATGCATAGCGTCACCATTTTCATTAGATGGTACCATTTCCTCCAAAAGGCTTGGATGGTTTTTGAAATCGTCCGATCAACCCTCAAATTTAAGAACTATTAAACTTTAACCTAGTTTCCAATCATAAAACATGAGCCCTCTCTGCTGCATATTATCGAACTTTTTGGATGTTCAAATAACTACAGGAATTCATAAGAGTCGTAAAGTAAAGTAAGCACATTCGATTTCTCATTTCACTAGGGTGTTTCCCGTCGCATACGTCTTTTTTGACTATGTGTTTTATTATAGAGCAATGCTATTAAGAATTAATTTGTTAACCTAATTTATTGATGATCTTTGGATTGATTGTAGGGTCCATCAAATATTGGAATTTAGTGTTGATTTAATGGTTCTGCTGAAGCCACATCATTATGTCAGTAAATTAAGTTAAATTTTTAGGTTCAAATAGTGTTACTCTTTATTATATAGACACGAGAGAATAAAAAAAAAACCCGAATAATTTTTATTTGTTTTTATTTAATAAAGTGTTGGAGTTGTGGTGGGTGATTCACGTGGTGCTCTTTTAGGACGTTCATGGATGGTATTGGCTGCCCTTGTGTTGTTTTAATTCACAGGCCTTCACTGTCAGTTGTGTCCCAAATTTCCGTCCTCATCCGAGACTATGAACTATCAATTATGCTACCAGTTTTGTCAAGACAAAAATAAGATAGGGAAAGCCTGAAAGAATGGTTGGTACCGGTACAGTTATAAAATCAGGAAGAAATCTGCAAACGCCCCCTTGAATTTTGATATATTATTATATTATATAGTGACTTCAGAATATTTCTTGAATAAATATACTGACGTGACTGCCCCTGAATTTTTGTGAGGTTATATAATATTAGTAAAAAATATTTATTAAATTTTTTATATTTCCAATAAAAGATAAAATAATTTGTAAATTTAGTCTCTACAGTTCTTTAGTTTGAAAGGGTTATAGTGTGATTTTGTCAAATTTAAGATGTGTATCTTAATTTTATCATAAAATCTCATGAATATTTATGGCTCGCATTCACGGTATTGAAAAATAAAAATTTTGCATTGTATCGAAAATAATATCATATCAAGACAGTACATTAGAAAAATCATAACTTTAGAGAATATTAGAGAACTTGCAGCTCATGTGGGTCTGGCGTAGACATTCTTCGTGTGAATCTTGAAGGGTAGCTGAGAAAAGCTGAAAAAATACCTACCTTTTGAGGCCAATAAATAATTTTTTCTTGTTCAACGCCGCATGTAGTTGGCTTGTCACAGGGGTGATAATCATGTTGTTGTGTTAAGTCGTATTGATGTCGTGATATTTTAAATCAAATCTATTTTATTTTAATTTATTTAATTAATTATGTTGTGTTTATTTATTTATTTTCGTGTCATATTCGTGTTGATTCATATAACTTGTGAATAAAAAATTTAAAACTTAGTTTTATGTCTAAAATTGCATTATCACTTAATTAAACATATGCTCATACATTTTTTATAAACTAAAAATTAATTTAATAAATGTAATAATAAAAATGATTAAATATAATAAAAAGTTGACATTTTATTCTTATAATACTACTTAAACGTGTTAATTGTGTCAATTTCGTATTGTTCGTGATTAACATTAACTCAACTCATTTATTATTCGTGTTAACAGGTTGTGTCATATACGAATTCATGTCAAAAAATGATCAACACTAACCCTCTAATTTCGAGTAGATTTTGAGTCGAGTTTTTCGTGCTATGTCAAAAATTGTCGCTCCAACATATACCATATAAATCATGTATAGTCATGAATGAATAATTTAATGTGGTGTATAATTGAGTTTTGGTTGATCAATCTTATTATAAAATGGTTCGAGTCAATCGCGTTATGACCCAAAATTATTTAGACTTAAATGTATACTCACTCACTCACGTTAATTTTGCGTAACGTTAATAAATCGTACTTAAAACTATCAACAAGAGTACATTTACGTATTTACCACTTCATTTTCTTCAACAAGGCAACATTTTTTAACAAAAATTACGCAATTATTTTTCTTTGTACAAAGTCAAATCACACCTACAACCAAATCTCCATTATTTTTCTTACAAGCACACTATGTACACACTTTATTTAAAGTCAAGCCACCCCCAAACACCAAAAATTGTAATCTCAGCTGTCAAATGTGTGATGCAATTACACCATAGGCCATGGGTTTTTTTTGCCAATGGGTCCAGCTCAAGACAATTTGAGGTTTAAAGTGAGAATTTTAAATAATTTTTTTTATTTTTCAATTAATAATTATTCATCTTGCTTATTTTGTTAACATATTCTTTTTAATCAATAGTCTGATTAAACCTCTTTCAAGTACTATTAGGTCAAGTGCAACTATTAATTGACATTTTGCTCTAATTCTGCTTTATGGTCTAGCCAGCTATGAGAATAGGTTGGGTGGTGCCAAACAACAAAAAAATCAAAAAGAAGAATAATAGAACTAACGAAAAACACTTTGGGTTATGCAGATTCTCAAATTTTAGTGTTCATATTTTTTGCTATTTTCTCAAACTTTAGCTTAAAGTAGGTTGGAGTGAGTTTATTCAATTGTCAATCCTATATAAAATCATTTATTACAAGATAAAATATTCAATGTAACGGTAATACCATGTTAGTAATGACGGTGATATCATAATTTTGAAATGGTATCAACAATCAATAATAATGTGCGTGCAAGATCTTGCACAATATAAACACGAGAACAAATCTCTCCCGTGGTGAATTCGAGTCAGTCAATCGAATGGTCAACCTTGCTGCTCAGAACAGACTGTGAGGTCCAGTGGTGGCCTGGAACGATAATGGGTGACTTTCGTGGATCAACGGAGCGGTCCAGTAAGGCTGAGGGAGCTTCCTGGAACAGAAAAAAATGAGTTAGGAGGGCGTCGGAGTGTTTTTCGACGTATCCCCTCAGACGATCAAGTCAGTTCTTTGAGAGAGGGGGAAGGAGAAAACATTGTATTTCTTTGAGAAAAAGGTTTTTTGTTGCATACCGTCTTGTCTTTTGTGAGGAGTATTTATACCTCAAAAACTCATGATTACTGTCAGTGTGATCAGTAGGTGATCATTAGATACGGACAACGTGCACACTGATTCCTATGAGGAATGTCTTCTCTCTTAACTGCTCGGGACCCCGAGAAACCAATGTTACGTCATCGGCCTGCCGAATGTTTAATGAGCTTCTCTCGGCAAGGATGTAATAAATGCCCAGTCATAGGGACATTTATTATATTTTACTTCCGAGCCTTACTGTATTAAATGATGTCTCATCAAGGGAATGGTGCACTAAATGCTTGTTTTCCCAAGTCGTGTGTCAGCAAGGGCATCTCGGTATTTTTGTCTCTGATCTGACACAATATGTCACACGCTCATTCCCCATTGGTTGTGTCTTCTGCCTTCTTGTGATTGCTATTTTTTCAGGATCTTTTCTGGAGGGCGCTCCTTCTCTTGGGTGAAAACTCCCGCTCTTACAACCAAGTAAAAATAGTTTTTCGCGGACTCTTGATCACCTCGGATCTCCATGATCCCTTCTGGCGTAGCAAATTTTAATTTTTTGTGATAAGTGGAGTGTACCGCTGCCAGGGCATGCAACCATGCTCGTCCCATGATCACATTATAGGGAGATTTCGTATCGATCACCACAAACTCCGTATTGATGGTGAAGGGACCCGTGATAACTGACAATGTGATTTTACCTATGGGTAAAGCGAATGAGCCGTTAAATCCGATAAGAGGCGTCTTGACCTTGGTAAGGTTCTTGAGACCGAAACCCATCCGCTTTAAAGTATTTGAGTACATCACTTTCGAGGAACTCCCGGAGTCCACCAACACCCTATTGACATCGAATTTACCTATCTTCAAGGTTATGATCAGGGCGTCGTTATGGGGAGTCACCACACCCGCCAAGTCCTCGTCAGAGAACGTGATGCCCGGCTTGGCAATCCGGGTCCTTTTACTGGGCGACCCCCCATCACTCTCGGCAATCTTTCTTGTAAATGCTACTCTCTTGAGATCGGACTCGAGTTCCTTGGACGTTGGGCGATCCAGTGGACTTACATGGATCACATCTATGACATTGTTTAGCTCCCCGGCCGGGGGCGGGGACGTGTCTCTTTTCCGACTCAGGTTCTATGTATTCTTTTAAGTAACCGTCCCGGACCAACCTTTCTAAGAAAGACTTGTATACTCTACAACTTCCGGTGCGATGGCCGAAATCCCGGTGATAGGAACACCTGACCTTTTGATCATGGGTGGAAAGATCGCTCTGCATTATGGGCGGTCACTTGAAGAATGACTCATGCTTGATCTTGTGTAGCAACTTGTAGATGGGTTCTTTAAACATAGTCTGAACACCTTTGAATGACCCCCCCGGAGGGGGTAGCAGCCCCTTTCGAGAAGTATCCTCCTGCTCCCTCTCTTTTCTCTTAGGTTGGAGGGTTCTGTCTTTGCTACTTCCCATTTCGTTCTCGATCCTAGAGTATTTGTTTATCCGGGCCATCAGCTCGCGCCATATCCGAGGGAGTTTTTTTAGTCAGGGATCGGTACAGGTCTGTGTCCCTTGCCAAGTCGAGCTTGAAAGACGCCGCTGTCATGACTTTCGAGCAGCCCTCTACCTCATTAACCTCTTCTCAGTACCAGATGACATACTGGCAAAGGGTCTCGGATTCCTTGCGTCTGAGCGTTAGTAATGATCCAACGTCTTTTGGCCGCTGACTTCCTATGATGAATCGGGCTAGGAACTGTCTCGTCAACTCTTTCCATGATCCAATGCTATTGGGGGGAAGAGTCTCGAACCACTTCATCGCGGAGTCCCCCAAGCTCATGGAAAATACTCGGCAGAGAAACCGTTGGTCTGAATGATACATGGACATCATTTGCTTGTATTGCCTGAGATGAGCTTCGGGATCGGACCGCCCATCGTAAGTTTTGAACCTCGGCACGACGAATTTTTTTGGAACCTCCATCTCTCCGATATCCCTGGTAAAGGGTGATTGTATGACCTCGTCTTCGACATTATCCTGAACAGCCTTACCCTTTCTCCTGGATTCCAACTGAGCTTTGAGATCAATTTCCTATCCAACGGGATGTCTTCTGAGGTCTCCGAGTTCATTGATTGGGTTTCCCTTTTTCGGGCGTCGCATGGAAAGGGTTGAATCCTCCTCGGACTCGTATCCCTTCCTCCGCCTTGACAGCCCTCGCCGGAGGTCGTCCGGGACTAAAGGTCTTGCCTTCCTGGAATAGTCGTCGAGGGGGTGCTCGTTGGCTCTTGGGCGTTTCGAGGCCGTGGAGCCTTCATCCTTGTTATTTAAACGATCCCTCAGATCCTCAGTTTCTGCTTCTCGAGCGGGGAGTCCACTAGAAGGGAACGAGTCCCTCGACCCTTCGCCGGAGGCGGCGAATTCATTGAGCCGGCTTAGGACGTTCACATTGTCTTTTTTCAACTGTCGTAATCGATTCCCAAATTTTTCTTCGATCACCTCCGCCAGTTGACAAGCCAAGGGGGCGGATTCTCCTGACCTGATGCCCATACTGGTTTGAGGAGTAAGCCCCCTTGACTGAATAGAGACATTTTTGTTGTCATTAGCGTGACACTTCCCTCCATCATGACGAGGAGCTTGCAAATCGAGACTTCTTTGCTGGGGACCTTTCCTCTTGTGTCGAGTATTCACCATGGTCACTGTCATTTTTAGAGAAGAAATTAGAAAAATTAGTCGTTTCCCACAGACGGCGTCAGATTATACGTGTAATAAACACGAGAACAGATCTCTCCCATGGTGAACTCGAGTCAGGCAATCGAATGGTCAATCTTGCTGCTCGGAACAGACTGTGAGGTCCGGTGGTGGCCTGGAACGGTAATGGGTGACTTTCGTGGATCAACGGAGCGGTCCAGTAAGGCTGAGGGAGCTTCCTGGAACAGAAAAAAATGAGTTAGGAAGACGCCAGAGTATTTTTTGGCGTATCCTCTTCGACGATCAAGTCAGTTATTTGAGAGAGGGAAAGGAGAAAACACTGTATTTCTTTGAGAAAAAGATTTTTTGTTGCATATCGTCTTGCCTTTTGTGAGGAGTATTTATACCTCAAAAACTCATGATTGCTGTCAGTGTGGTCAGTAGGTGATTATTAGATACGGGCAACGTCCTCACTAATTCCTATGAGGAATGTCTTCTCTCTTAACTGCTTAGGACCCCGAGCAATCAATGTTGCGTCATCGCCCTGCTGAATGTTTAATGAGTTTCTCTCGACAAGGATGTAATAAATGTCAAGTCATATGGACATTTACTACCTTTCACTTCCGAGCCTTACTGCATTAAATGATGTCTCATCAAGGAAATGTTGCACTAAATGCTTACTTTCCCAAGTCGTGTGTCAGCAAGGGCATCTCGATCTTTTTGTCTCTGATCTGACACAATATGTCACGCGCTCATTCCCCATTAGTTGTGTCTTTTGCCTTCTTGTGCCTTCTGACACCAATTGTGTAAGACGAGGTCATGATGACTAACTTAGTCTAGCCTAGGCTAGTGACCTGTACATCAATAGCCTCTGTAGGAGCAAAGAACGTCATTCTGGACGGGTACATATCGGTACCGAGGGATTGGTACATGTAGGGACCGATGTACCCATATCCGACCGAGGGATACGTGTCAGTACGTAACGTACTGGGTGTCATTGATCCCTATGAACAGTACCTCGGGGGAAGAGGGACTTGTGAACCGACGGGTACGTATCGTGATCACAGTATCAAGAATTTACTGATGCCGATGACACGTGTCTTCATCTTGGAGTATTTGGAAATGTTTCATTAACTGCTATGTTAGTGGGTACCTCCTCCATAGGAAGTGTTCACTTATATGGCAGGGGGGAGACGACTCTCTTCCGATGTGGAATTGCCTTAGGAAAGGGTGCTATTGGCGGAGAGAGGTAAAGCTACTGGGGCTCAGTGCCGCCAGATCAGCCGGAATCCTTCAAGTGGAGGGCTGAAATCCCGTAGCAATTTCTACCCCTTACAAATAAAATTTAAAATAGGCAAAACGAATCTCACTTGGATAATTATTGACTTATATGAACAAAAAAAATGATTTGTTACTGACTTATATGGGCAGTTAGTTATTGGTTTGTGAGAGGTTTATTTTTTTATTTGTTTACACATTATTAATTGATGATTCCACGTGATAATATTGATATGATATTATCGTGAAAATAAATATTTTTTTCTTTTATAGGTATTGCTCTAAAAGTTTCAAATCATATATGGATTAGCTAGTCAATCACGATTAATAAGTAAATTGATACACACCAAAATATACATCTTGATCAATATTTTTGTGGATCCAAAAGTGAATGGAGTTGTCAATTCATTTGATAAAGTTATTTTTTGATATACGTAACATTTTTCCTACGCATATCGAGTGTGCTACACAAAAATCCGACTTACAGACAACACAATCCCAAAATGACTATTGTCGTCACCACTTTGAAGCATCTTTGTATTTGCTATGTAGCCTTACCAAAAGTTCTCAAAAGAGAGTATCTAACCATTGGAAATTATCAGGATATTTTTTTTTTTTTTGGGTTTAATGATTAGGAGCGTCTTGACCAACTTAAACGCACTTCAATTATTCTCCATTTTCGGTCCAGTCAAAAGCCTGTGATTCACACCGGAACTAGAGTATTCATGAGTATGACTGTTAAAATTCGACACAACATATTTAACCAACACAAATTAAGCGAATTTTGGTGAGATCTTAACGGGTTAATACGCCAAACACGTTTAATGAACGGGTCGTATTTCGGGTAATATCTGTTAAACCGTTTATCACACGTTTACCCGTTTAAATAAAACTAATATAATAATAAATTAATAATTATTTTAAAAAATTGGCAAAAAAAAAGAAATAAAGTAATAGTTCAAAGATAAATGAGAGGAAATGATGAGCACTTCAAAAAGAAAGGCAAACCAATGTCTTTTTTTTTTATCCCACAATGACAAATGATGGGAGATGGGGAGGGGGTGAGTTGTCTATAAAAATCAATGACCTCTTGCCTTTTTTTTAAGCCTTCAAGTTTGATTTTTGTGAGATTTGACTAAAAATTTCTCTCTTTTTAGGTAAGTATAATTGACAGTAAAAAAAAATGAAGTATTAAAATTCGTTGATATAATTTTTTTTAAATTAAATTGGTTAAACGAGTAGTGTTGTGTTACCCGTTTATTAAACGAGTCGTGTTCGTGTTGAGATTTTTTACTCGTTTATTAAATATGTCGTGTACGAGTTTACATATTTTTTAACCCGACACGTAACCATTTAACCCGACACGTAACCATTTAACCCGACACATTTGACACCTCTATTCATGAGGGATAAATTTTTTATAGCCTACAAAAATTTATTAAAATTCAAATTTAAAATATCTGAATTTATAACTTGTCTTTGGTATTATTTGAACTATTTCAAGTATGGTCCATAAAAGTTGGCAATTGAGCTTGTGAATTTTGACTTGGAGTTGGAGAGACACCGTCTTTTACCAACCAAGTTAGCCGCCATAGTTTACATCGAAGTTAAAGGTATCTACTATATGGTATTAATTGGAGAAATGGAGTCCTAATGTGCCTTCATATACGCATAAAACTTCCCACCTTCACCAACGTCAGCATTATAATGATGACAACCTTTTTGTCCAAAGTGGAAGTCGACTCCTTTTAATCAACATTGGCTTGCTTGTCTGTCTATTTCTTTATTGTGTTGTTGAAATTGATAATTTGATGAGAAAATAGTTGTTGAAATGGATGTAAACTATGGAGATATTTGAACCAATTGCATTTAGTTCTATGCTTTTCCGTGACACTCTTAATAGGAGGTTACGAGTTCAACACTCGCTATAAATGAGATGTCATGGTTCATTTTTTCTAGTGCTATCTCTTTGGACACTCTTTGGTGCTTCTCTATCAAGCAATTTTAGATGTTTGTTTAGTTTTCATGTGACATTGTACCATAAGGGCGAGAAGCCTGATTAAGGTTAGCTTCTTAAATTGATTGTAATCCAATCAAGTCTAAAACAATCGTTTATAGATTGATCATTCATCGAAGAGAACCCACTAGAACATAAAAGATAAAATTGAATTTCAAGAGGTTATTCAAATAGTAATTCAAATAATAATAAAAATGAGTTATAAATTCATATATATATATAATTTGAATCTTGACAACTTTTATAGTTAAGTCATGAGGGATTTTATATCTAATGAATACTTTAATTCTGATGTGAATGATCTGTCTTTGAGCTGATTAGGGAGGGAATAAATCGAGATACATGTAAACGGACACGAATACCTCTAACTGTTAAACTAAAAAAAAAGGATATAACTTAAATCCTTCGTTACGAATTCAAACCAGACTCATTACATTCAAACATTTTTAGTGGAGCAAAATAATTTTAAGATTTTTATTTTGCTTCTTGTTCAATGTCATTATGGGTAAATAACTTAGGCTCTTGTACAATTTTCAAAATTGAACTTACAACTAAAATAATGATGCACTTCACCAAATGAAAAAACTTGAAAAACATAATAAATATTGAGTGGTAACAAAGACGAGTTCAATGGGTAGCTCTAGTGAAAACTAAAATGAATTTAAATCTATACATTTTGAGTTCGAATCTTGACAACTTTTTATACCGTAAAAAAATTATTCATCATAAATATCATAATTCTTACATATATGATCTATCTTTAACATATTGGAAAAGAAAGTAATCGAGGGGAGGAAAACTACGGTTATTAGTTATTATTAAATCCAAATGGGACTAAATTAATAGTATTTTTATAGTAAATCTCAGCCTTGTGGTTTTGTTATTGTCAAAGGTAATGGGAGATTACCGAACAAAAGCAGCTATTAATTATGGTATCAAGGTAGTTGCTGCAATTGCTGTGACCATTGGCCATTTAAATGAAAAGGTTGCCAGCCAGTATGTCATGTTGTCTCTGTGTGTCGATTGATGATTCCAATAAATGTCCTATTCAGCATGTGCCCACTTTTTATGGCAGAATTGCAGTACTGGGTGGGTGGGTGGTTAGTTGGTTAACCCAATTTTCATCTTTTTTAATATCATCAGACTCGGATCGAATTTTTAGGTTATTAACGAATTTAAATATAGATCATGAAATATAGTATAACATATTCACATTTAAATTATAATTAAAAAATTAATTATTTTTGTGTTGGATTTGGATACTAACCATATTGGAATCAATACTTTTAGATTCAGATGCATTGCAAATCATGTATAAAATATTGGTCAATTAATGATGGGTCCCGATATATATTTTTTTTGAAGTGTGTTAAACGTTGAAGTTATACCGAAATAAGACGGATACTTTGAAAGTCGAGAGCAGCTGCCAAATAAAGTGGCTGGCAAACGTGTATGATGTATGTTCCTCCAAGTGTATTCTTTTTTTTTTTTTTCAATAGTCAATTTAATTCTGGTTAGTTTATGCGTGTTCCGACTAATTTTTTCTTTGATTTTATAAAAAATAGGCTATCATCATCGGAACTAGGGTATTTATGGACGAACAAAAATAGGTCCTACTTGATAAAATATCCGATATTAAAATAATAATATTTTAACCTAGTTAATTAATTTTGTTTGCTAACTTAACTCGTTAGGGTTGATGTAATAGAACTTATTCAATATTAGAACTTACTATTAATTTAACAAAAAAAAAAAAATTGCAAAACAACGATCAACTTATCTGCACACAACAAAGATTAACTTATTTGTTTTGAGTTCGAATTTTGACAATTTTTTGAAGTCAGACCATGAAGAATATATCTCTTATAAATACCTTAATCTCAGCGTAGATGATCTACTTTTAACTGCATCAGAGAGGAGATTAATCAATATGCGTATAAATTGACTCGAATACTTTTAATCTTAAAAAAAAAAAAAAAAAAAAAGAAAAAAGAAATAGAATTATTCCACTCTATGTCATTTTGCTGAGTCTTAGTCTTGTGTAGTGCCCTTGTGACTAATTAAATATGGTGAAGCAGTCAAATATGGTTGCCTGCAAAAGTCCACCATTCTACACATATACGCAAGAAAATCATGAATAGACAGACATTAACTATTAGACTTTGAATATAAATGAGCTTATGAGTAGTAATTTTTTTTTTATAAAGTGTCGTGCCGATTATTTTACCGCGTTCAGTGATGGCTTAAAACATATTTTTTAAGAAAAAACTTAACATTTAAAAGGTACGAGAAGAGATTAAATTTAAAACCTCTTAATTATCAATAAATTACATTAATTTTAATATTATTTTATAAAAATTTTAAAGGATGTCAATTTAATTTTTCTTAAAAGTAGGGCCACATTGGGCAACTCTGACACCGTAAATAAAGTATAACATCACCCACTACCTAAATATATTGATTAAACCAAAGAATCATCAATAAAAATCGAATTTAAAAAACTCACTTTTATGATTCGCCTCAAGCCAACCTAACATCGATATGCACCTATGTCTACTTGAATGTAATACGTCGTACTTGTATTCATGAAATTTGTTATTAAATAAAATTTAAAAACATTATAAAAGTACAAAAGCTAGATCTGAAATGGGAACCGTTTATTTATTATTTATCTATTAAATTATTTATTTGTTCTTTGATTAGTTGTTGGGCAGGTGACTGCGGGGGATGCCAATCACATCTTGTGGCTTGCCACAGCCAGTGTTGAAAGTCAGATGACAAAAGTGGACCGGGGGTTGGTTGTCAGCCCTTACAAAAACATCATAAAATAAATAATTTTTAATTTTTTTTAATAATTATGAATGTTTTGATTAATTTGTGCATATCTCAACTAATATCTTCTTAATTTTGGTCAAAAACTGATCAACCACACTGAAATTAGAGTATTATTAATGGATAAATTAAAAAAAAAACTAATATCTTCTTAAGTCTGGTCAAAAATTGATCAACCACACTGAAATTAGAATATTCTTAAAGGATAAATCCAGCATGAAATGACCCGAAAAATTACCAAGATTTAAACTTATGGTATCTAAATTTACGGTTCGTTTTTATCACTGTTTGACCTCCCAACAAATTAAATTTTAAAGCTCTCTTATTCAGTTGTTTGTCATTAGATGGGGCCCAACTGTATTTTATTTTCCGAAATTTTCCTAAAATGTCATTTACCCTCCATATTTAAAGTTTCCTCAGATTGCCCATTCAATTTTTAAATTTTTTTGTCTATGTCAACCCCTAATGTCAAGGATATGGGTAGGTGATAAAAGAGCATGAGGTGGAGCCAAACTCTCGTAGCATGGTGCTAAAATCGGTTTGATAGGGATTGAGATTTTCTATAACAGTTTTTTAATTGATTTTAATAAATTATTTAAAAATATTATTTGTATTTAATTTAAAGATTTAATGTGAGAGCCTAATAAATTATAGTTATCGAATTAAAATATATTTTTATATAATAGTAAAATTCACAATTGATTTAATTTTTATTTTTTTTTCAATGGTACAAAATTCATCCATCCCAAATTTCTATTCCCGCTCAAAAATATCTTGTTCTCTTAAAGTCTCTAATATTAGACAATTCAATCAACATACTCCCTAATATAATCAATTCAATCAACATACTCCCTAATGTAATGCCAAATAACCTCAATAATCCACAACTACTTCTCTCTCCCTTATTTCTATCTTATTTGCTCTTGGTACATTTTAATTTTAACTTGCATCACTAAAAAAAGAAATAAAAAAGAAAGTACTATGTAATATTATATAAATATTTTACAATTAATATTCAATTTTTAATATCACAAAGTGTCTTTAGACACGTGATTGTTGCTAGTTAATATAATATTGATATTACAGTTAGAAAATTGAGTTCTCAACTTATAAAAGTATAACAACGGTTAAAATTATCTAATTTTTATCTATTTTAATCAAATGATTTTAAATTCATAATTTTTTTTCTGCTCAAAAGTATTATTTTTTTTCTGCACGTGCATCTAATGTTAGACAAATTAACACTCTTCAATGCCAAATAACTCTATTAATCTATATCTATCTCTCTTCTCTCGTTCTTATTTCACTCGGCTTATTTTAATTTTTAAAATTGCAAAGTTATATATATATATATATATATATATATATATATATATATATTATTTAAAATTTAAAATATATATGTTACATGACGAAGGTTTAAAATTTAGCATCGTAGAGTGATTTCGGCACCGAGCTCAATGGCAATATATGTAAGAAGACTGAAAGTCATGGGCAATTTAGAAACATCTGGGCCCTGAATTCACGAAATCTGCATTTGGGAGAGAAAGGCACTTCCCTCGCACTTCCTTCTATATATAGCCAACGGAGGAGACTCGAACTTCTCAGTTCTCACTCCCCTCGGACCTCTCTCTCTCTCTCTGTTAGCGAGCGAGCGAGCTTCCAGGATTCCCTCTCTTTCCCTCTTTAGTTTTTATCTGTGAAGGAGGAGACGAGGAGGAGCTAGATACTGTGAGCGATAAAGAAAAACTTTTGTTTTCCTCGATCTGTTTGTTTCTCCGAATATTCTTGTTAGGTAACGAAGAGCAAGACAAAGAAAATGGCTTCGGAGCAGAAAAATGTGGGAATTCTCGCCATGGAAATCTACTTCCCTCCCACTTGCATCCAGCAGGTAAACAAACATATACACGCGCGCGTACGTTCATGCATAAATCCGCCCACGCACATACACACATATCTTCTTTCTTCTGGTTTAAGATCAACACACACTGATCCTTTTCTATCAAGTTAGACTATAGTTTTGGTTGTGCTTATGTCAGTGTTTAGAAAAAGTAAATTTGTTTCTTTTCCTGGGAAATTGGTTGTAAATGAGACCGAAAATTCGTTCAAAACGTGAAGTCTCCCAAAATTTCTGGAATGAACCCGGCATTTTTCCATTTTCTTGAGTAGTTTAAACAACACAAAAGTGTATGGCGTGTTCTAGTGCTGTTCGGATTTTGGAAAATTGATTTCGGCTTTAATCTCACACACGGACATAATAATCTGTATCTGTATCTCTCCACAGTTTTTTACTTTGTATTTTATATTTTGGGCTTGGATTGCTTGATTACTTTTTAATATTTGATTAGGTTTTCATTTTTCTTTACTGAATTATTAGTTGGGTGGGTGGACTTAGATTTCTAATTTGGCATATTCAAGCATGAATTTTCAGAAGCTCAAGCCTCTTTTGCCCCCTTAAATTCTGGATAACATTAATAGTAGTCCCTTTTAAGCTTTGAAAATCGTTTGGAAGTTTTATTTCTTCTGACCAAAATTTAGAACCAAATTTGGAGCCCAAATAACATTATTTAAGAGTTTTTATTGGGGCATATGACATGAGATCAAATAAAGAAGCCCCAATCAGCCGCCATGTCATTTGGATTTTAAATTTGATCCCAATTTTGGTCAGTATTGCATTACCGTTATTTCTAATGGGCACTACTAATCTTAGGTCTTTAGTTCAAAAACACAAACTCGTCGATTCAATACTGGCCAAATTTTAGGATTTTTGGTCGTTTAATGTCTGTCTTTCTGTACATTTAAAATCAGCATCTTGTGCACTGCACATCTAAGTACTCATTTTTACCATTAATATGCTGTGCAGGAAGCATTGGAGGTTCATGATGGAGCAAGCAAAGGGAAGTATACCATTGGACTAGGGCAAGATTGCATGGCCTTTTGTACAGAGGTTGAAGATGTCATCTCTATGAGGTTGTGACTCTCCTTCTCCTAATTAACACATATATAACTGCCGCTGAATCATGAATTTCGGATATTCACAGACTGTGACATTTAATCTGCTTGTGACCAATATTCAGTTAGTTGAACTCTGTTTGAAGTCCTTTATGCTCAGCTTAAAAGCAGTTCATATCTCTTCTGAGCTGTGTGAAGCTCAATTTTTCCACAAATATCAAAACATTATTAAGAGCATTATTACATCATAATCATATAATTTAAATACATCTATCATCTGGAATGTTATAAATTTAGTTTTTCGACGTGTGATCATCATAACACCTTTTAAACTTCTTCAAACGCCAAATATCTGATTCCAACCTCTAACTAGAAGAAGACTTCTGTTATCCAAGTTAAGCATGATGATGGTCATAACTGCATCTAGAACACCTCTCTTTTTGTATAACATTGGGACCTGGTTTGTGAATCTTGCAAAAGAAATAACAATGTGTTACTGAACTAGTAAATTATTAGCTGTTTAGAAATTAGTATCTACTTTTCCATAGAGAAGAATGTCATTCTACCCCTTACTCACTGTATATTAATTCTAGGGTCATAATGTGGTACCAAAAAGTTACTTTTTTGAACCACATGACTCTTTTCGTCCAGTAAAAAATTTGACATGTAAAGTTTTGTTTTGTTTTGTTTTATTTTTCCCTTTACTTTGTTATTTTACGATAAATGGCTACAAATGCATCATATTAACATCTACAACTACTAATCAGATTCCATATGATACCTATTTTTTTTGGGGGGTGCCGTAGATGTATCCTTAATTCTATTGCACATTTTAGTCTAAAACTTTTATATGGTTGTTGTATTAATCTAACTAGCCTTCCTTAGGAAAGGTCCATCTTAGTATGCATTTGGTAGGCATTTATGCGAGTTTAAATACTTTCCGGGTTTATTTGTGTTACCATTTCAGAGTCCTTTGAATCCCTAGTTTGATTAACTGTACTTGTGGTAATGGAATGGGTACACTAGCGATACTAGCGTTTCTAACTCTTTGATCTGCAGTTTGACAGCCGTTACTTCACTTCTTGAGAAGTATGGAATTGATCCAAAACAAATTGGCCGGCTTGAAGTGGGCAGTGAGACGGTTATAGACAAGAGCAAATCCATTAAGACGTTCCTCATGCAAATTTTTGAGGTATTTTGCTAACGATGTTGATACTAGTGCCTTTCCATCTTAATTTATCTTGTCTTCTATTGTTGGTTGGTGGTATGAACATAGGGGATTTTCTTGGAACTCATGTAATTGAAGTATTGCTGGATGCATAAGACAATCAGTAGTAGGTTGTACTTTTAATTTTACCTGTAGAGGCTGAGAATTGACTAGGCATATACTAGCTGAAGTTTCTTGAATGCTACAGTTACTTATAGCTGAATCTGAGTCCATTATTTAGTTCCTGGATTAGATTCCGAATAAAATTCCTTGCATGTGCCATTGACACATGAAGTTTTATTTTTAGTTATTCTATTGTTTGATTTCCTGTATCCGTTCTGCTAATTTACTTTTTTTTTTTTAATTAAACTTATATGCCTCACAGATTTGTCCTGCTCTTTTGCCATGTGAAAATACCAGGAATGTGGAAATACTGATATTGAAGGTGTTGACTCAACCAATGCATGCTATGGAGGAACTGCAGCGTTGCTCAATTGTGTCAACTGGGTGGAGAGTAGTTCATGGGATGGACGCTATGGGCTTGTTGTGTGCACAGACAGTGCGGTATAATCTTCACCATCACATGTTTTAATTCTTCTTGGATTATGACCAATATGTTGGAACTCATTTTTCTTGAAAATTTTAAATCATTTGTAAAATCCAATCCACCGGTTCCACACTAATCTGCTTCTGTATGGTATATAAGTTGAACTAGAAAGGCAGTTTTGACACATTGATTGATTGGATATTGCGTTCATTACTGATGGTCAGTAGAACTTGTCACTTCACGTTCTTGGCTTCTTGTGTTAGACTAAAGTCGTCAAATCTAAGTTCCACATTCAATATCTGCAATGTTGCATCAACAAGAAACTTAAGAGTTTCGAGTTTTGTGTATATTTCTGATGTTGCGGGGTTGGGTTTACTTTTACAGATACATCTAATTGCATGTGTTGATTGAGATTGAATACAACTATTCATGTTCAATTATGTTCTATTTTCTAATCAGAGGCTTCCTTTAATAGGTCTATGCTGAAGGACCTGCTCGACCAACTGGAGGAGCTGCAGCTATTGCTATACTAATAGGGCCTGATGCTCCCATTGCATTTGAGAGCAAATTCAGGGGGAGTCACATGTCTCATGTTTATGATTTTTACAAGCCCAACCTTGCAAGTGAATATCCGGTACTTTCTTTAAATCCTGTGTGCTTATTTCATGCTTCTTTCTTTCCATTTTTTTTTTTTTTTTACTTTTATCATTTTTCAAGGACATGGGCAAACTTTTGTTTATTGTGCGTCTTTTACTGTGACCTTGGGTCTGAAAAGCAAAAGAATAAAAACCATTTTGGTTTGGTCCCATTGCTATCAACAGAATATAAAATTTGATAATTGAAGTTGACGTTGGAGCATATAGCAAAAGCAAAATAAATAAGTTTTTATTGAAGTTACCTCTAACCATTATCTCAATTGGTATATCTTGTTGCTTCCTCGTCCAGGGAAAATGCAGAGTTCTAGTTGTATCATAACTGGGAAAAGCTATCCTTTTTTCTAAGCTAGGAAAAAGCCACTGACCAAAACGTAGAATATTTGTTGAAGTTCTACTTCATTTCTACCTCTAAACCTCTTCTATTTTCTTAATTGCTTAGGGAAATGCTCTGCTAATGTGAAATTATCTGCGTCATGAAGATTATGCTTTCATTCATACAAGGAGAAGAAGAAACTAAGGAACTATTTTAGAAAGTTTTGTTATTTCCTTTAGTTGAGAAACAAAGCACCACAATATTTTGATGGCATGTAACACATCGCATGATAAACATGCAGATCCACAGCACATCGGGCTTTAGATCTACTATTGAGCATGTTTCTCTTAATATGTTGTCATAGACTGTTTTATATGCTTGTTCTCCTGAAAACCTATCTTATGAAATAAGGGTAGAAATATTCCCAAATGCACGCAGTTTTATGAGAAAAAAACTTTTGAGAGTGTATTGAGATTTCGCATGCGTAGAGGCTCTTATCGGCATTGCAGCCACAAAGTGCTTTCAAAGTTTCTTGAAAAGACTTGAAATCTTCTAAATGTGCATTTTTCATTGAATGTCCTGCATTAAATCAAACAACCAAAATGATGCGACTGTTCCTTGTGAGTTCTGCATGATATTGTTTAAGGATTGTTTGTTTGTCATATTCCAGTTATTTGAAACTCTCACCTGATGCCCAATAATTATTGCAGGTTGTTGATGGAAAGCTTTCACAAACTTGCTATCTCATGGCACTGGATTCGTGCTACAAACGTTACTGTCACAAGTAAATTTCTGTTCAAAATACTAGATGCATTCTCCTTTTTCTAATATGGGCTTTAATGGTTATTTTTGCTTTCTACTTGCCTTGCTGTCGTCTGTGGTATAGATATGAGAAATTCGAGGGCAAACAATTTTCAATTGCAGATGCTGAATACTTCGTCTTTCATTCTCCATATAACAAGGTAGTTTATATGATGCAGTTGTGGTTTTGCAATTGTTACAACTTTAGTTTTCTAATTGACCTAATAGCTTATTTGCTAAAAAATGAATTTGAAATTTTTACTTAAATTAATGCAGCTTGTACAGAAGAGCTTTGCCAGATTGTGTTTCAACGATTTCATGAGGAATGCCAGGTGTTCATTTTTTTCTTTACCAGGGAAATAATATTCTCTACTTTTTAGAAGAATTTCATTGAACAATTGCATTTGTTGTTGTTTGCAGTTCTATTGATGAGGCCGCCAAGGAAAAACTGGGACCGTTTTCATCATTAACTGGTGATGAAAGCTACCAAAGCCGTGATCTTGAAAAGGTTTATTTTAGTTTGCTTTTTGTCCCCCTTAAATTTCTTCATTAACATTGTCTTAATTGTTATAGATTCTGGTCATCTCTGAATCCAATACTACACTTGAAGGCAAACAAATTAAATTTCAACTTGAATAGTTGCTCATCAAAGGGTGTTTGAAAATTGTATATTGCCAAGGTTAGAACTTCTGATGGAAATAGGAAACTAATATCAATGCATTCTACCTACAGGCATCCCAGCAAGTTGCAAAGCCCTTTTATGATGCAAAGGTGCAACCAACCACTTTGGTACCGAAGCAAGTTGGGAACATGTATACTGCGTCTCTCTATGCAGCATTTGCATCCCTCATTCACAACAAACACAGCACACTGGTAACTGCTTAAAAAAATTTTCATTTTTCCCCAGTTTAGATTGTTTGCTCCAAGAACAAGCATTTTTCTTCTAGATTCTGACTCTTTCAATTACTTCAGGCTGGCCAGCGGGTGATAATGTTCTCTTATGGGAGTGGGTTATCTGCCACAATGTTTTCATTCCGTCTTCGTGATGGTCAACATCCTTTTAGCTTGTCAAACATTGCCAGTGTGATGAATATTGGAGAAAAGTTGAAATCGAGGCATGAGGTATATTTCATTCTTTGTTTTAATTTACTTCTTCGCCTGATATCTAAATACTATTTTGGACCCTGCAAAGGCTTAAATCCAAGTATTTCTGATTGTATCTACTAAACATCTACTTCCATTATGCTGTATTATGTCAACCGATTGGAATTTTGAGAAACGTGTTTTCATGCAGTTCCCTCCAGAAAAATTTGTTGAAACAATGCAGCTGATGGAGCACAGGTATGGTGCCAAGGACTTTGTGACAAGCAAGGACTGTAGCCTGCTATCTCCTGGCACCTACTATCTCACTGAAGTGGACTCCATGTACAGAAGATTCTATGCCAAGAAGGCTGGGAACAATGCTCCTAGCACCATTTGTGACAATGGATCGTTGGCCAATGGTCACTGACTCTAGACTAAACGCAACGCAAGGGCGAGTGGTTGGCTGTAGTGTTCTTTAAAATATCAGCACATTGAAGAATAACCATGCTTTCATTAGATTGTTCTATGTAGTGTGTAATTCGTTGGCAGAAACTATTAAATCTGTTATTTTTTTTCCCAGTGGAAATCCTCCTTCTGTGCTCTCTTACTTGAACAAAGATCTTTGGTTGATGGCTGTGAGTTGTAACATTATCATCGTATGCTAGATTTCAAATGAAATTCACTGCGCAAATCTGTCAACTACCTGCTCGTGTATATCGTCACCATGGCTCCCAAAACTCCGAAAATGAAGGTGTTGGTACAGTTTTGATTAGAATGTTTTAGGGGTGCAACATTGACATATTGCGAGTATTTGCTTATTGTGTATACCTTATCAATCAAATAAATTTTTGTCATATTAATTTTTGAGGTTGGATTATAATTTTTTTTTGGGAGGCTTTTAGAATTGATCACGAAGATGTGTAAACTTGAAGCGTGAGATGTATGCTTGAATTGAAAAGCTTAAATCTTCAGAAAAGTGTGTAGATGAATAGTGTAGAAGAAATTGATTTAAGGTTGAGTTTGATAGCATTGTAAGATGCTATGGTAAACATACCATGGAGATAAGAGTTGCAAAACAAGTAGAACACGTTTATTAAGTGAAGAGTTTGATTAATTCACTCTAATAAAATCTCTTGCTGTTTTGAGATTTTCTATTATTTGGTGAAGAAGATGGAGTTTTAATTTACAGAGATTACACTTTGTTAGTTTTTATGAGGGAATACCTCTGGTATGTATACTCAAAGGGAGAGTGGTCCTAATATCATCATCACATGGTTACCAAGTTTATTAAGATTTTGTTGAGGAAATATTGTGCGTTAGAGGCTATATTCTCTAAGGACTTGTTTGGTATGTGGGTTTGAGAGAGTTTTGAAACATGAGTTGGGAAATAAACATCCTCAAACCCATGTTTGACAAATACACATGTAGTCTAGGATTTGAGCCCCGGCCCAGTCATGAAACCCAAGTTCATGGGTTTCATGAAACCCAAGGAGGGATGGATTTCATATGTGGGTTAGTGGGTTTAACATGCAAATGATATTTATACCCTCATATATCCTATATACTCAATATATACAAATTAGTTAAGGGGTAGAATAGTTATTTATACACAAATATATTATCATAATAATTGTATATCCCTGCGCATACTAAACATAGGTATGAACAACATTAAATGTTGAATCTCATCTTTGGGTTTGGAAGAGTTTTGACAAGTCAATCCAAACTTCTCCAAAAAAAACATACCAAACAGCTCCTAAGTGTGACGCAGTCTTCTAAAACATACAAAGGTGGCAGTGTGACCGGTTGTCAAGCTTAGATACGATGTGGTTAGGGGTATCCATGAGTCGGGTTAGCCCATAGATCCTATTATTCGACTCAAAAAAAATTCAAAATTTGATAGGTTTGATAGTTGACCTGCTAAAACACGAGGCAAATATCCTTTATGATGGAGCTTGGGCTTGCCCTCAAATCCATTATCTGACCCTAAACCCGGCCCCTGAAATTGCCCACCCGCAAAAACCCGCCCCAAAGAGCTCACTTACCCTTCCACCCAATTGTTTGAAAAAAAAATGACCATTGAAACTTTGAAAGTTTTAGTAGAAATATATGATTCTACTACTTATTTAAATAATATTATTCATTATTTATTTTTTGTTCGTTTTGAGTTTTGACTTTATTTTTAATTAAAAAATGTAATTTACAAAAATATTAAGTTGAAATTTTTTTAAATAAAATTGTATATAAAAATAGTCCCGTCCAATAAGCTCGCTTAGTGAGTGATTGGTTAGGCTACGGATAGCCTACCCTTATTCAAAGTCTAGTTTGCCCTGCCCGATAACTCGCCCAAGTAAGGGCTTGGGCCTATTTTACCCAAGCCCGTCCCAACCCAAAGACTCCCCTAGTTATGGTCCTCTATATCTATGAAAGGTTATGCTCTGAGGTCATTCTGCTTGGGATGACTTCTTATACTTTTAATCGGTCCATAAATAAAGAAATTCGATCCAAACGCTTACTAGAGTTGGATGAGATGATTCTTCTTATTATGCAACATGGACAATCTGGATACTTACATTTGAGATAATACGTGGCCGACCTTAACACTTTCACATGAGGCTGGATGTGCGATTAGAGGTCAAGAGACAGACCTTGTCCATTGGCTCTTTCCACAAGTCAGTTATGGAAATTTCCTCCTACTTATTCATGATATTTTTTTTTGGGAAAATTTTATCTACACTCCCTGTAATTAGGTCCAAATTCAATAACACACCCTCTCGATTCTGAAACTTCACTGTCACTCATTGTCAGTGTATGTCGGATTACAGTATTAACGACGATTGTTAATTTATAAAAACACCCTTAAACATTGTATACGGTAAATTTTATCCACACCTCTTATAAATAGACATAACTTTAACGACATTCCTTGTAAATAGACATAACTTCAACTACACCTCCTGTAAATAGACCTATCTTTAACAATATCTCTTGCTAATTCTAAAATTTTAATGCACTTCCTTTTAGTTCTATTATATTAACATTTATATTTATCAATTTTTTTATCAAATTAGTGTGTTTTATTTAATTTAAACTAAATTAACATTCCATCTCATCAAATCAACACAAATTGATATTTAATTTTTTCAAATTAGCATTTAGTTATATTAATTTAATATTTTATTTCATCCAATTAATATTATTTATTTAATTTAACGTTAAATTATTATTTAATTTCATCAAATCAATACCAAATTGATATTTTATTTTATTAAATTAAATTTTAATATATTAAATAGAATATTAAATTTTATTAATTTTATATTTCACGTTATCAAATTAATGTCAGTTATTTAATTTAACACCAAATGAATATTTAATTTCATTAAAGTAATATTTAAATTTATTCAATTAACATTAAATTTTATCAAATCAGCACTTAATTAATATTTAATTTTATCAAATTAAAACCAAATTAATATTTAAATTTATCTTATTAAGACCAAATTTATTTTATTAATATTAAATTTTATCAAATAATATTTAAATTTTATATATGGTATTGTATGAAAAGTGATCAGGTCACGTTGTGAAAGATAGACAATAGCAGAGAAGTTTGAAATAGATGAAATTTTGACAATGACTTTATCGATTGTAATTTTATTATAAAAAAATTATTTTTAACTATAAAATAAATTTAAAACCCTTTAATTTATAACAAACAACAAAAAACATACCACAGAGGAAACTTTGGTAGTATAAGAAAATAAGATACCAAAAATTGTACCTCTTACCCAACAACTTATAAGAAAATTGACTTAATGACTTAAAAGTTTAAGAAATGTTTTGGATGAAAAAAATTTGTATGAAAAAAATTAAAACTCTCTGCATGAAAAAAAAATAAAAAAAATTGCAGGAAAAAATTTTAAAAAATCTGTATGAAAAAGTTTTCAAATCTGTAATAAAGAAATAATTTTTTTTTATCAACTTAGATAGTGATCACTGTGGAAAACGAGTTGAAGAATAAAACCTGGCTTTAGTGCCCTATGTCTTCTAGCAATCCCATATCGTTTTAGACCTTCACAAATAACAAAATGTGTGGTAGAAATAGTGGGAAAAGGGTTGAAGATATTTTAATATATTTACATAAAAAAGGGTGATTTTGACATTTTCAAAAAATTTATAATCAAATTGTTATTTTTTGTACTAGTAGAGTTAATTACCATTAAAAAGGTGCCTTTGATTTGAAAGTATAAATCACAAGGGGGTGCAATGAAGTTTTATAATCGGGATAGGGTATTATTAAATTTAGACCTAACTAGGAGGAGTTAACACATAATATTTTAAGATCGATTTTAAAATTATTATAATCAATTATCGACATCTAAAAAAATGATAACTTCACACAAAAAGAGTTCTATTGACATCAACACAGTTGTAACTTACACATTAAAAAGTTGTAATATAACGAGTGAATTATACATATGACCCTCAAAGTATGACCCTTGTGTCAATTAAGCCTTTAAATTTTTATTTTTTTTGTATCAATTGAAACATGACCTCTCTAATTGTGTCAATTGAACTTTTCTGTTGTCTACTTCCATTAGACTTTCTTACGAAAAATGGTGAAGTGTGTTATTTGTTGATAGTATGGATGTGAGCAGCTCAGCAAACACACATAGAGCTCAACAGACACCTTAGCAATTACTACACATCAGCTACAAGCATACAGCTCAGCAAAGACACATTAAGCTGCTGCACATCAGCTGCATCATAGTATCACTCATCCAACTGATTGTAACCAATTGCCCAGATGTTTGTAACTAACCTCACCACCTCCATGTGCTACTCATATGATGTAACTAACAAAAGAAAAGCCTTGAGACTGATTAGTGTATAAATACTACTCGATGGAATGAAAATGAGTGAAATTCTAGCAACACTTTTGTCCTTGTTATACTTGCTTTTCACCTCTTCTATCATAGTATCAGAGCAATTGTTGTGAAACCTCACTGGTTCACAAATGACATCATCTTTTCTTGCGAATAACAGTTCTTCTGCTATAGCATCCATGACCTCCACAACTTCATCTTCTTCGTCTAGGTCAATTTCTTCATCGATATTCTTACTCTCAAACATCTGCAACTTGATATCAATACTACTAGATTCGATAAACTATGATCTCTGGCGTTACCATATCTCATCAATCCTACGAGCTCACTCATTGCTTGGCTATGAGGGTGGTTTTGTCAAGAGTTTAGAAAAGTTTCTTATTGATGAAATTGGATGTTGGGCCTTTGTGAAATTTAGTTTGTATGTTAATCTGGATGATGACCCGACCCGAAGTAATGTTGCGTGATTTTTAATGAAAATTTTTTGAGGCTTGGGGCATGGAGTGTATCGGCCCAAGCCGTAGCGCTCATGAACAAGCCTTATGGGGGTTCGGGGGTAACGGTGGTGAGGAAAATTTTTTGGGCCTATTTTGTGACCCGGTGCGTAAGATATATAAAGACCGCTACTTTGGTGATTAAGGTTTAATCAATGTATAACCGCTCTTTGTAATCTTTTCTCTCAATAGTGAAAACTCTACAGTTTCGTGGACGTAGACAAATTATCGAACTACATAAAATTTTTGTGTGTTATTCTTTCTTGTTTCTTATTGCTTTATATTCTTAGTTTGTTCTTCGATTGTGTGTGTTTGTCTGTGTGCTTAAAGTGTATTAAATCTCAACAACTGGTATCAAAGCTCTGGGTTAAGAGGTCAAGGGTTTACACAATGGCTGAAGACAAAGTCAAGATCGAAAAATTCAATGGCACGAACTACACGTTTTGGAAGATATAGATGGAGGATATTCTGTATCAGAAGAATCTGTATCAACCTATCGATGAGACGAAGCTAGCGGATATGGAGCAAACAAAGTGGGATGTTCTGAATCGCAAAGCCCTAAGGACAATACAACTGTGCCTCGCACCGTCAGTTGCGTCGAACATCGCCAAAGAAAAGACTATATCATATTTGTTCAAAACCCTACAAAAGATGTACGAAAAGCCTTCAACGGTGAATATGGTATATCTTATGAAAAAGTTGTTTAATTTAAAGATGTTTGAAAACACTATTGTTGCTGAACATATCAATGAATTTAATACGGTCACGAATTAGTTAGAATCCGTGAGTATTGTTTTTTATGATGAAATTAGAGCTCTTGTCCTTTTATCAAGTCTGCCGAAAAGTTGGAATGGACTTGTTGTGGCAATAAGCAATTCTTCCGAGTCTGCAAAGATAAAATTGGAGTATGTTGTGGCGTTGATACTAGGAGAAAAGGCTCAGAGAAAAGCATTAGGTGAGGATGTTGTTTCAAGTTCAACACTCAATACGGAAGAGAAAGACAGGGCTATGAATAAGGGAGGCAACAAAAAGGGCAAGGGAAAGTCGTATTCGAGAAACAGAGGCCGAAGTAAATCTCGTGGCGGAGATGAGGGCTATTGGAACTATGGTCAAAAGGGTCACTGGAAATGAGACTGCAAGGCACCGAGAAAGGAGCAGAATGAGAATAATCAAAGAGGTAAAAATACTGCTAATATTACTGACAAGTCTGATAATGATGCTTTGATTTGTTCGCTAGATTCTCGCAGTGAATCTTGAATTGTAGTTTCTGGACCTTCATTCTATGCTACTCCACGCATGAATGTGCTACAAAACTATGTTCAGGAAAGCTTTGGTAAAGTGTATTTGGGCGATGATGAAGCCTGCAACATTGTTGGAAAAAGGGATATACAAATTACTCAGACATATGAAACAGTTCTGAAATTGAAGGATGTTAGACATGTGCCTAGTTTAACAAGAAATCTTATTTCAGTGGGTCAGTTGTTAGAGGGTGGAGTGGTCACGTTGT